>PVHP010037602.1:0-17249 GCA_004024765.1 Zapus hudsonius
AATGTAGCAAAGGTTATCTGATATTCACTGCAGCCAAAATATTTAGTTAATCATGCTGATAGTATATGGCAATGATTACAGGGTTTCTGTTCAACAAGAAAGCAAGGAAGACCAGACAGAAATGTCTTTGAACCTGGGTACCATCACTTTTCTGTAGACCTCAGGTTCTGATTTAACTTTGGTGAACTTCAGCCATGACATGACCTTGAACAAATTTGAGGATATTAAACTTTATCAATAAAATATTCCTAGCACATAGTACATGCTCAAGAAATAGTTATTCATTTATTCCTTACACATCATCATTTCAACACCCTATAATTTACTTATTTTCCTTATGCTTATGCTACAATTATTATAATTTTTAATATTTTGCTGTCAAAGCATTAGCGCTTATAAATGACCACAATTATTATTAATTCCCTCTCAGCATTTGACAAACATTTTGTGAAATTCACATTAGCATTACAATTCTTTGAATAAACTTTGATTTTTCTTGCCACTCTTCATCTGTATTTTCCCGTCATTGATCTTTCTTTCTTGGCAGCATTGTGTGGACATTGAGTGGCATCTGACACCACTCATGACAGTGTCTTTATGAGATTTACTGCACTTAATCTGTCAGGGAAGTGTCCTTAGAATTAAAGAGGAGGTGAATATCTTCCGATCCCAGGTCTCATGCTAAGTTCCATTCAAAATATCTTGTAAAAATCATTTCAATGTCAGCACACTAAAACCCATGTCAGCTTTTTTGAAAGAAAGACAGTGATCTACAGTCTCCTAACTTTGACTGGGGACTATAAAACAAATGGAGTGGTCCGGTTTAGTCCTGAGTAACCTTTTATGCAATGACAGTAATTACTTGTTTGAACCTTTAATTCATTTAAATTTGCTTGAACTTTCGAGTGACTACCCACATATTTTCCATTTTGACAGATGAAATTAAATGACTAATACAGGGGTGAGACATCTACCTAATGTGTTAGGATGATTGACATGTTAAAAAAATTATAAAGCACTTTTTTGCTTTGCCAGAATTGAAAGGCTAATTTGAATAGGAAAATTATCATGTTTGTTACTTCATTAGACAATGAAATATTTTGTAAAGTAGAAATTTAGGATCCATTAGTGAGATTCCAGTAGGTTCTAGACAATGTGGAATTTTTTTTTCATACATGCATGTACTTTGCATTTAGAAAGACCAAACTGTTCATTATCTTTCAGATTTATGTATGCTCATTACTGTTACTACTTTAAATAAAATCTAAAACATTTGTAAAGGAATAACAACTAACTGGACCAAAACCACATCTTATACTTACTACTTGAATAAAAATGTCCTATAGAAACTTTTTCATATTTTCTGAAACATATCCTTCTCTACCTCACTCATAGGATCATTTCTTATGGTTCACTGCGAGCTGGAGAACAAAGGTCATACACTTGTTTTGTCATCCACCTGTCCACTGTGTCTTGTTCAGACACGATCTCTTTGTCCTTGAATACATTCTCCTGAATTGAGACAGGGTCAAGCATTTCCTTCAGGAGCTAATCCCAAGTGCCTATGACATTGCTGTGTCTTTAAGAGCAGGGTGTTATGGAAGTGATTGGAATGAAGCCTTATGATGGATGCCCTTGAATTTCTTCAACAGATTCTCTGATATTTTACCAGTCATCAGTGTGCTTCCAACTCCAGAAATCTTTCTGGGTTGAGTTGCCAGTCTCTCTAGAGCTCTACTGCCATGACATTCTCCCAAAGTGAATCAGTCCAAGTTCCTACAAAACAGGATCAGTGGACATTCAGATATAAAATAGCCGATTCGTAGCATGGTTGGTTAAAAATGAATTATATATGATGACTCAGGCAACTAAATGTTCTATTATGTTTATAAAACTGATGGCATTTTTCTTCAATTCTGATTCCACTTTGCAGTCAGATGTTATCAGTAGAGCTTGAGCAAACTTTGATGGATGACAGTAATTGGAGTCCCTTCTAAATTTCCAGTTCAACAGATTAGCCGAGACAAAGGGTCTGAATGGTTAATATACTCCCCTGATACTCTTTCTGATGTTTGGAAGACTCATTTGGGAAAACTTTTAGAATGGAAGCAGGGTCTCCCACAGGAAAAGCTGACATTTTCTCATCTTTCATGTGAATTGCAAACAGAAGATACATACAAAAACAGTTATATAATTGAAGGCAAGATTTTAATTCTGAGGTTTCTAGTTTTGCATATAAACATTAGTAAGTTGCCACTGTGATATCAAGTTTCAGTTGAACCTTCCTATTCTGAGAGTATTTCTCTTATAGATATTCAACTTACTTGCTATTTAAACTCAGAAGGTTTATCTTGGAAGATACATTCATAATGATATCAATAAATTTTTAACACATAAGCATCCTAAGTCTAAAGAAGAAATGGCTTTCATTGTAGAAGCAGTGACATTTTAGATTATTTAACTGAAACATATTTATAAACACTGGTCTATTGTAGAGCTACCTGTATCAAACCTTATCAATGTGAATTCTTATAAAATTAATATATTACAGTATTGCTCATTTAGTAACACAAGCTTAGTTTTTGTTATTTTTTATACACGATTTCTTGCTTATAAAAATGAAAATATCCCAATACTCCTAGAGTGAAGAGGAAACACAAAGTAAAAGACTTTGCCAATCCTTTAATGTTAGTGCTCTGAAGTACAGGGAATTTTCAGGCCACCAAATGGAAGACAGATATTATATAGATATTCATATGTATATTTGCACATTTTTAATCTGTAGCTTTGGTGGAAACATGTCTTTCTGGCTATATCATGTCTACAGTATTCTCTGTCCCTTTTCTCAGAATTATTTCCGCAGCTACATCAATACTGTTCCTGACACCTGGAAATGAACTCAGCCTTGACTAACACACAGGCTATTTTGATGGTCTTAGGAAGTCAGTTTCAAATCCTTTATTGCTTATGTCACAGGCTTACTATAATATTAAAATATTACACTTTGGAAGTCAAATAGTAAGCATTATTAAAATAAAAGTTTTTTCCATGCCTTGAAGTATGTCACCAGGCTATCTGGCTATCCAGTTTTCCTTTCTATTTTCAAGAATTTCACATTTTGGTCTAATTTTGCATTACAAATTATTTTGTTTCCAATTATTATCTATAATAGTTAATAACTGAATACTGGATTCTTTACATCAGTGGTGAAACAGCACAGAGTTATTTCAAATAAAATTTTACTTCATGAACTTTTTTTCTCTTTTAAAACCAGACTTGAAACATATACTTCAATGGTAAACATAGTTCATGAGCTCTTAATAACCATATGAATAGTCAAAGTTTGAAGCTTCAAAAATATATTGTTGTTTAGAGAGAGAGATGATAGATTGATAGATGATAAATAGATATGGATATAGATAGATGATAGATAGAAAGATAGATAGATGATAGTTTCTGGTATATAGCAGTAGCTTTATCTTCTCATAGCTTTTATAATAAGGACTTTATTTTGAGCTGTTTTGGGGCTACCTTTTAAAATAATTGAAAGTAAATTCTAAATGGATCCCTAGTGATTCCACCATAGATCTCATAGCCTTGTGCAATATCCTCTCCAAGAGTAATTGGCTTCTTGTGTGTCTCTTTGTGTATGCTGTGTGTGAATGTATGCATGTATGTATGTAAGTGTACTCATATACCAAGGCACACATGTGGAAGACAGCAGACAACCTTGAGGTTTCAGTTCTCACCTTTTCCCTTGTTTGAGGCAGACTCTCTTTTGTTCAGTACTGTGAATGCCAACTGGCCAGAGAGTATTGGGATCCCCCTCTTTCTATTGCTATAGGCTCGCCTTGCTCAGATTAAATATGCATGCACTCCTGTGTCCCACACTTATGCTTATATAGCTATTAATATGTTTTAGCTCTGTCTTAAATTGATGTAATCCATCATGCTGAAATATCCCCAATATAGCTAGAATTTAAAGTAAGTAAAGCAAATAATAGGACAGATTGGAGGGAAATGGGATTATATGTTCAAATGATGTATTTTGTTGTTCGATGAGTTTCTACTCTATGAAGACATGAGGGGATTGACTACTTCTAGAAACAAAATACCATCACACACCTTATGTGCAGCTTCATTATAAAATGTCTCCTACAGGCTCATGCGTGTGACCAATCATTCTCTGGCTAGTGGCTCTGTTTGAGAAGGTTGTGGAACCTTTAAGAGTCAGATGTCTTACTGGAGGAAGTGGAGCCTATGGATGGGCCTTGAGGTTGAATAGCCTGACCCCAGTGATCTTTGTCTCAATTTCCTCACTTTGCAATGTGAGCAGCTCTGTTCCTCATCTTGCTGCATGACTTGCCTGTAAATGATTGAATGTGTCTGCTAGAACCAATAAGCCAGAACCGACCCTTTCCTCTCTTCAATAATTTTGTCAGCAATAATGAACAAATACACACTGGAATGTGTAATTTCTATGAGTCCATTTGTAAATTGTCCCATATTTTCAATTTATTTTTGAGATGGAAAAGGAAAAGAAAGTCCTTATACTCAAAAGTAAATGAAGTTCCTTTGTATTTGGTTTTTCAAGTACCTGCTAGAGAAATAGAAGTTAAAAAAGAGAAACTTCATCTAAAACTAGCTATAACTGTTTGATTAACAAGGGGGTCAAGGCAGGACTGCAGAGATGGCTCTGTGGTCAAAGGCACTTGCTTGCAAAGCATGACGGCCCAGGTTCAATTCCCCAGTACCCACGTTAGACAGATGCACAAAGGAGAACATGACACAGTCACAAGATTTGCTCATACAATGTATAAATTATTCACAATAAAGATATTTTTTATAAAATAAAAATAAAAAAAAGAACAGGCTTCTGGAATCTGTTTCCTGTGCCAGGAGGCCTTGGTGTGCCATAGCCTCCTCTCTGCTTGTAAATCAATAAAAAAAACAACCAAAAAAATTAAAGGACATAATCAGAAAATAAGGTAAATTATACACTTTGCAAATATGCAAAGATTCTAAATAAAATGAGATCCAGTATTTATAAAATAGTGAATAAGGTATGGAAGAAGTGAGATTTATTACGGTATATATTTTATTTATTTTTTATTGTGCAATTTTGTTGATAAAGCGCAGAGATTTACAGGTGTCCTATCCTGCTGATTATGGATGGAGGTTTGGCTTTGTACTGAGCGATCAAAAAACAACTTAATTGCCAGCTCCAAAAACTCAATGTACAAAGCAAACTGTTCATAACATTTCTATCTCTTCAAAAAAGACTTACATAATAGCACATTGTCTTTTCCAAGGCTAGTATAGATGTCCCTTTTCTATTTCCTTGTCTTCACTCCAATTCTTGACTTTCACACAGTGTATTGTAATTTTCTGTTTACCTTCCTGGAGTCCTATTTAAGAATAAATTACTTTTTGTATAGAATGGGTGCCATTCATCATGCAACCATATCAGGTGGTAAACATGAAGCAAAATCCAGGTGCTGTAGATGTCTCTATGGAACAAAATGTAGCTTATCTTATGTTTGATGAACTATATGCACAAATTTACAAGAAAGTAACACCAGAACTGTTTTAATTAGGAAAAATCTATTAAAGGTACAATTGATATTGAAAATTGATATTGAATATGCAATATTTGGAATTCCCCAGGTGTTATGTAACTAACAAGATGTTAAAATGAGAAGATTGGCTTCAGAAATAGATTCTTAAAAATACCCTCAGTGATTGGTGATCTGTAAATGAAATTACCTGGTGTATGTAACAAAGACTTATGTTTTTTCCCCTGACTCATAATGAATAGATTAAAAAAAAAATCCTTAATCTTTATATACATCTAGATGTGACTGTGTCTTCTTTTAATCTGAATACCCTGAATGGTAAGGGTCATTGATCTTGATTTATAAACCTGCTTGAGCTGCACAACAAGATGTTGCATCAAAAACCAAGCTTTCTACAGTAGCTTGGGGTCAGTGCACTTTGCTAGCACATGCAGCATCTTGCATTGGTTCTCCAGCACCACATACACACAAATCTATGTTGCTACAGCTTATTTTTTTTTACATGGTCGCTTGTCAGTAAATGGTAGAAAATGATACTCACACCATTATTTTTGTGGGCAGGTTATTGGAAAGAATGTACATGAGAACACCTTCCCTTCATGCAAATTCTTATCATTAACTTTTATGGTTGCCAGTCTTCAATAAATGCTGAAAATTATAGCTAAAATACATAATGCTGCATTCTAAAATTGCCTTTTTTAAAAGATTAAACAACTATTTTCTGGCTTATATTCTCACATATTTACTCAAGAATTTCAACTATATGTCTTTTGCCCAAATATATTGCTAAAAGTTAGCTCAAGTTCATTGCTTACTGAAGTTGAAAAACACTATGAACAATGTAATTTATTGGAACCATAGAGGAAAGAAGGTTAAGATCAGAGCAGCTGGAGTTTTGAAGTGCTGCTATACAGTTGATATTTAAAATTATCATGCTAACGAAGGTTGGAAATTTAATAGCTTAGGAATACTGTTATATATAATTTAAAAAGTTTTTTTTTAGAATTTTAAAATAATCTTTTACAAGTACATTATCACTGTACATATTTGTGAGATACAGGATCTTATAATATGTGTGTGCATCATCTAACCATTTCATCATTAAGTTTTAATAAGAATAATATTTGTCAGCTTTGCATTACCACAATGCAACTTTTCAGACATCTCACTTATTTAAAAACAAGTTTCACACTTTTAACAAAAAGTTAGAACACTTTTGCAGGTTCAAGGAATTGTTGGTGGTTTTGACTCATGTTCACGGCTTGTTACATCACCAAGATGCATACTAATCATTGATCACAAAATAGGAAGTCAGAGAAAGTCTGTGTTTCTACAATCCCTTCTGAAGGCTTGCCTCTGATGACTTAAACTGCCAGGCTCACCTCCCAATGTTTCTAGTACTTTTCAAAAATTGCATTTTTTTTCTTTTAAGACAAAATAATCTATGCGACACAGCCTAAGGAAGGAAAGGGTTTACTTTTGTCCCATAGTTCTGAAAGGGAGTGCACCTTGACAGGAAACTCAGGGAAGAAGCAAGAAGCCAGAGTTCCAACAAGAGCAAGGAATCAGCAAGGAAGTAGTAGAGAGCGACCAGGAAGGGGGCCAGGTTATAAAACCTCAATCCCCACTCCCAGTGACATACCTTCTCCAGCAAATCTCTACTTCCTAAAGGTTCTACATTTTCCAGAACAATCCTGCCAACAGGGATCATGAGATTTTTGTTGACATTTTACATCCTAAACTATGATGCTACTGGAGGTCTCTGATTGGATATATGAAATCTACTAGACATCAGGAGACAGGTCAGATTTTCTATTTTGTTATTTTATTTTTGGTTTTTTAGGCAGGATCTTCCTCTAGTCCAAGCTGGCCTAGAATTCATTGACTTCTCATGGTGGCCTCAAACTCATGGTGATCCTCTTACCTCTGCCTCCTGAGTGAGTGCTGGTATTAAAATCAAGCACACTACTCCCAGCTTGATTTTCTCTTTTTATCCTCTGTATCTGATATATTTTTATCCAATGCATACTCTTTTTCTAACATTAAAATAACCAAGAACACAGTATGGACTAAAGAAGTATAGGTAGCAATGAAGATAGCAGATACCTTAAACCAAGCAAAAATCCTCTGCATGCATCCTCATATTCCTTAACTAGACTAATTGTGTTTTGCCCCATGTTCATAGAATTTTTAAACAGAAATATTTGGTTTAAGGAAGATTAGAGTTTTGGGAAAGAAAATTGTTAGAGCAAAACATCGTTTCTGAAAGGATACAATATTAGCCTTATTTGTAGCTTTACAAAAACCAAGACTAACATTTATTTTATTATTTAAGAAAATGCCTGATAAGATTACAAATATCTTAGATACTTTTAAGGTGCATATATATACATATGTACATTTATTTATATTTATATAGATGATATATGTATATATATTTTTTCTAGATATATGTGTATATATATATATATATATATATATATATATATATATAATATGTTTTGAGCAATATAAAAAGCAAGAAATATAAATTTTGGTAATGAAGTTTAATTACTTGGGACAGCAGATGATCATCGTAGTTGAGAGGAGTAATGCCCAACATTTCTGAAGTCCATGAGGATATGTAGTCCAAAAAAATTAATATAAATCTGGGGTGAAAAAATGAGAGTTGATATACATTCAAAGAAATATCATATATATGCATTAGAAAGTAATATATGCTAATTTCAGCACTACACAAAGGAATTTAAATTAAGCTCTATTCCCATCAAAATTTTAATGATTTCTTCACAGGAGTCAAAAAAAAATCCCAATATTTGTATGGACTCACAAATGACTCAAAATATGCTTAGAAAATCTTGGTCGTCATCCCTCAGGTTATAGCTGGTGATATTGACGTGCCTTCAGCAAGAATTATGTTAAGTCTAATTAACTACTGATGTTTTCATTTAGCAAATTTTGAATCTTACACGTCCTATTCTTGGATTATACATCTTGATATGTCTACTGTTTTCAGTTAAACCCAATATCTTTTTCTTCTTTATCAGGAACAAAAATATGTTTTATTAATCCTTTAGATAAAATTTTTCCTTACTCTTTTTTATTTTTCTTTTTACTTTTGAATGTTAATTTTAAATTTTTATATTGTATTTACTTATGTGTTGGGGGTGTGCTATGGATGATTCTTCTGTCTTCACCCTGTTTAATCCTGGCAAAACAGACCTAAGTCACTCCGTCCGAGGTTTAGAGAGTACTGTGGATTGCACTCAGGTCCTCATACTTGGCCAGCAATCACTCTTATCCACTGAACTATCTCCCCCAATAATCCTATTTTATAAGTGTCAAAACAATTGTCTTTACAATTAGAAGGGTTCCATGCCTCTTAGAAAATTACATAATATGACCTGCTATTGGTTTACATTTCTCAACCCTAGTTGCTAAAATAAATTATCAACAGGAAACAGTGTGTTAATATATAAGATATTCTTTAAAATTATTTGTGCATACAAAGTTTCCACTTAATAAATAATAACAAACCTCAAGTACAGTAGCAGTCAAGCCCCCCAAGTTATCCCCACCCTCCAGTCTCTGGCAACCACAAATATAATTTTTATCTCAATAGATTTGCCTATTCTGGACATTCCTATATATGGTGTCAAAAATTACATGGCCTTTTGGAAGTTTTTTTTTTATTTCCATAATATTTTCACCCTATTGTTGCATAGATGGCAGAAATCATTCCTTTTTTATGGTTGAGTGATATTTCATTGCTCAAATAAACCACAGTGCCTTGATGGAATTTGAGGTGTTTTCACTTTTTGTCTAATATGAATAACACCCTGGTGTACATTTTTATATGAATATGTGTTGATTTACACAGTGGCTATACAGAAAATTTGCCTTCCCATGAGCAATGCATGAGAAGAGAATCCTACTCACCCTCACAATACCCGTTTTCTTCTTAAAACCTTGTGCCCATCCTAGTACAAAGGAAGTGGTATCTCACTGAGGTTTGTAGCTTCATTTTGCTAATAGCTAAAATGTTTTAATAGCTTTTCATTTGTGGTTTTTCATTGAAGAATATAAAAATTTTTGCTCAATTGAACCTTGCCTTTCATTGGTGCTACAAACATTCTTTGTATAATCTGCATACTGATACTGGAGCCTCTGTGGATAATGATTTGTTAATATACTTTTTTCTATTCAGTGCATTCATTCTCTGCATTTTCTTAAATATCCTTTGGTTTACAAAAGTTGCAAAGTTTCATAAAGTTTTATTGCATTAAAATAAATTAGGGGGAGAGGAACAAGATGGCTGAAGAGTAGCAGCCTCACCAGGACATTCCCTGTAAAGGTTTGAGATTCCAGCTGGATCCAGACCCCAGACCCCAGCCGGACCCAAGGCACAGCCCCTCCCCAGCTCCCACACCAGCCTAGATGGGATTCCCCAGCTGCTCTATGAGCTGCCCGTCCCCCACCACCATCTCCCTCCATAGCCTTTTATCTCCTCCCAGCCAGGTCCTGATCTGAGCCCTAACTGCTCAGCACCCTGGGGCGCACTCATCTCCCAGACCCACCAGCACAAGCAGGCAGACACCAGTCCATGGGAAATCAGACCTAGCTGAGTTCTGGGAAGCCCACTCAGGACTATAGCTGCTGGGCGGTGCCAGGTCTCAGGCAGGTACCAGGGACCCCGCCAGGCGTGCACAGGCAGGCTCATGTGGGTACAAGGGACCCCTGCTATAGCCCAGAGGGTACAGGCAGGCTTAGAAAGGTTCAGGCAGCCTCATGGGGGTACAAGGGACCCCTCGCCACTGTGGGCAGGGCAAAGGCATGCTCAGGAGGCCTCAGGTGGGTATCAGGGACCTGTGCCTCTGCCTGGCGGGCACAGACAAGCTCAGGCATCCTCAGGCGGGTGTCAGGGACCCCAGGAAACAGGCAAGCTCAGGTGGCCTCAGGCAGGTGCCAGGGACCCTGGGAAACAGGCAGGCTCAGGAAAGAACACAATGAGATGACACTAAGTCTGGATAAAAGTGACATGGACCCAATGAAATGGCTAAAGGTGAAAATAGGAGTAAGTATGGAAAAATCACTAAGCAATTGTACAGATCCAACTCAAAAGCTTTGCCACCAGGCTTAATATAATTGAGGAAAAACCGATGCACTTAGGTAAATCAGTGTCTTAACTAAAGGCAAACCAGCAAACAGAAGAACTGAAGAATCAGCTAACCAAACTGAAAGAAGACATAAGCAAATACACAAATGAGTATCAGGAAACAGTAAGTCAAACCTTGAAATGAAAACACAATTCAACATAAAGATACAAGCAATTCAAAAAGCTATATCAGAAAACTAGAACCAAATGGAAATAATAAAAACCTCTCTAGAATCCCTCACCACTAGAGTCAGTAATTGGGAAGAGAGATCCTCAGATGTGGAAGATAAAATAAAGAGAATGACAGGGAAATAAAAAATCTGAATAGTTCAACAAAGCATATAAACAAAATATGAGAGATCTTTGGGATACCCTTAAGAGACCAAATCTCCATATCATGGGGATACCAGAGTGGCATAGAGATTATATTCAACAAAATTTTTGAGGAAAATTCCCCATTTTAGTGAAAGAGAGTCCCATTCAGGTACAGGAAGCACACAGAACACCAAACAGACTGGACCAAAGAACTTCCCCCAAGACACATTATAGTAAAAACCCTAAGCATCGAAAGCAAAGAGAGGATTCTAAAAGCAGTGAGGGCAAAACAGCAAACCACAAATAAAGGCAAATCCATCAGAGTCACATCAGACTTCTCCATGGAAACCATGAAAGCAAGAAGAGCTTGGAATGGAGTGACTCAATGTCTCAGTCACCATGGCTTTCAACCTAAGCTAATGTACCCTGTAAAAGTTTCCCTGATAATAGAAGGAAGAAGGAAAATATTCCATGATAAAATTCAACTCTACAACTAAATGGACACAAAACCAAACCTACAGAGAATTCTAGATAAAATATTCAACATAGAAGTGCCAAACAACCAATCCCAAGAGCCCTCTAGAGGTTGGCATGATAATCAAGCCTAGAGGTGACACAACATAGGAGGCACCAAATCTTATAAACCTTTCACCATGACAGATATTGAGTCAAGTCTCACAGTTATAACTTTGAATATTAATGGTCTCAACTCTCCCATAAAAAGACACAGGCTAGCAGGATGGATCAGAAAGATGGACCCTTCCATTTGTTGTCTCCAAGAAACTCACCTCACCACTAAAGAAAAAACCTCCTCAGAGTGAAAGGATGGAAAATGATAATCTAAGCAAATGGAAATAAAAATAAAAGGAGTGGTTACAAAAAAAATCTGACAAAATAGACTTTTAACTAAAATTAATAAAAAAAAAGTACAAGGAAGGCCACTTCTTAGTCATCAAGGGAATGATCCAACAAGAAGACATCAAAATCATAAATATGTATGGACCAAATATAGATGTACCACACTTCATAAAGCAAAAATTAATGGAAAACAAATCTAAAATAAACTCCAATTCCATCATAGTTGGAGACTTTAATACACCACTATCAACTATAGACAGATCAACCAGACAGAGGATCTATAGGGAAATAATAGAATTTAACAAAACCATAGACCAACTAGACCTAAAAGACATATATAGAACTTTCCATCCCAACTCTACAGAATATACATCCTTCTCAGCAGCTCTTGGAACTTTCTCCAAAATAGATCACATAATAGTTCATAAATCTTGTCTAAAAAATTTAAGAAAATTGATATAGCACCCTGTATCATATCAAACCACATTGCACTAGAGATGGAAATAAACAATGGGAGAAAGGACAAAAAACACACCAACTATTGGAGACTAAATAATATGTTATTAAATAATGAATGGGTAGTTCAAGAAATTAAAACAGAAATTGAAAATTTTTTGGAGAAAAATGAAAATGAAAGTACAACATGCCAAAACCTGTGGGACACAAGGATGACTGTCCTAAGGGGAAAATTTTTAGCACCAAATGCCTACATAACAAAGACAGAGAGATCCCAAATTAATAACCTAACCAACCAGCTAAGGGCACTGGAAAAATTGGAGCAAACCAACTCTAGGAACTCAAGATGAAAAGAAATAAGATCAGGGCAGAGATTAATGAAACAGAAACGTAAAAAAAATTAAAATTTATGAAACAAAAAGCTGGTTCTTTAAAAAGATAAACCAGATATCCATTTATTTAGCGATGGTTATTTAGGTTGGTTCCAATTCCTAGCTATTATGAATTGAGCCACTATAAAAATGGTTGTGCACATATCTCTGTGCTGAAATGAGGAGTCTTGAGGATAAATGCCCAGTAAAGGGAAAGCTGGGTCAACTGGTAGTTCTATATCCATCCTGTTCAGAAGCCTCCACACTATTTTCCTCAGTGGTTGTACAAGTTTGCATTCCCACCAGCAGTGGAGGAGGGCTCCTTTTCCCCCACATCCTCACCAACATCTATTGTTGGTAGATTTTTTTAATGATTGCCAGTCTTACTTACTTACTTAATGAGGTGGAATTTCATTGTTATTTGATTTGCATTTCCCTGATGTGATGGTTAGGTTTTGTTGTCAACTTGCATCTTTTTAATTATCTTGGGTAGGTTTCTGAGGATATTTACAGGAAGGCAGCCTCTCAGTAGGAGGCAGGATGTAAAGAAGCTCAAAGAAGCTAGAAGTAAACATTCTTTCCTGTGTGGGCAGTGCAGGAAGGAAATTCCAGAGACTCAGGATGCTTAAATACCCATCACTAAATAAATGGATATCAAAAATATGGTTCATATGCACCATGGAATTCTAGTCAGCAATTATGAAAAAATGATATAACGAAATTCAAAGAAAAATGGATGGATTTGGAACAAGTCATAGTGATTTCACACAAGAACAAAGAGAAAGCACCACATAGTCTCCCTTATCTGTGGCCCCTAATCAGGTTAAACAGAACTATAAGTAAATCTGATTAGCGATTCAGGTGACAGGCAAAGGGGACAGAAGGAAATGGGGCAGGTGTAGAAGCAACAGAGGGGGGAGATGTACACAAACCTAAACTAACAATAATCTGACTCCATAGAATCATATCTTCTGTGCAACAAGTTCTAGAGGTAGATAGGACCCCAAAGTGGGGAGGGCTGGAAGCCTGCCAATGATACAAAGGATGCTGACCTTTGGCTCCCTGACCCAGTAAGTAGTTACCTCCCACAATGAGCTTTTGATCAGAGTGACCCACATGGTCCCTAAAACAAGACAAACTTTTGTCACAGCCCTTGAATACCCACCTTAGGCAAAGATAAGACCCTATTACTGAAGATTACATAGACTGAAATCACACAACACTGAGAGACCCTGCTGAATCCAGAAACAAAATCAGCTCCCAGATGGGCAGCCTGGGTAATGCCGGATGGTGTTGCATGAGCTGCCAGGGGAACCATACCAACCATATCCTGAAAGAGCAGGAGCCATCTTCAAGTTACACCAACTGATGGCCTGAGAGTGCAGAGCACACTGCTATATGGCACAGACAAGCAAGTCAAGAAGTGCCCATCTGCAATAGTGGTGCCCAACCTAGGTGGGTAATCAGCAGCTGACTAATTGGTTTTGAGATCCACTCAAAGGCATGGAACCCCTGACTGGTAAGGGGACCCAAGACAACCTTGAAGGGGGACCAAGAACCCCATCTACGTAGGGAAGCCATCACTAACCATATATCCTCAGAAAGGCTACACCCACCAAATGCTCACCAACCTAGCAATATTTGTCTCAATTGGCCATAATAATTTCACTCTCTGCTGGAGACGCTCCTTTTTTTTTTTTTTTCAGAAAGCAATGAGAACCGAGGACAACCGAACTCCACCAAAGGGACCTCATTTGACAGGGGACACCCAAGCCAGAGATGATTCACCTCACACTCACCATTTAGAGCCCTAACACAACCTCTAAGGAAGTGAGATGGTGAGCAAAAGAGCTATTCCCACAGCAAGGCAGATAACCTAGGGAAGGACAAAGTAGAGAGGCACCAAGGGTGCCCAAAATTGTCCAAAATACATATTTACAGACTCTTAAAAACCTAATGGGGCCCATCTAATCCTACCAACGGACCATAAGCTGATAGCTGAGATCCTGGCAACAGAGGAGCCACCACAGTCATATCGTGGAGGATCCATATGGAACCCCACAGAGAATGATGGGATGAACCAGTGGGAACCACAGCCACAGCCATTCAATCAACACAGGTTAAGCCAGTGAGACAGAAACCAATGATTTTTGACACAAAGACCCCTAAGTTCACAACAATAAAGCAGCCTTAATACTCATCCACCATGACTCAGGGAACTGTGCGGAAGAGGGGGAGGAAAGAATGTGAGAGCCGTGGTGGAGGAGACTATCCAGACCCTCAATAACAAAACACTAGGGCAAGGAGAACCTGGCTGAATACTAGGCTATCCATGGTCCCCTGTCACAAGGACTGATCCAGACTACCCGCGGAGGAGGATATCCAGCTGGTTGGGGAAGGGGTAGGGGGAGCATCAGAGAATTGGGGATAACAACTCATTGTTTGCCCACTAAATAATGTAACTCATTATGGACAATAAAAATAAAAAAAAATAACTATGCAAAATTTAAACTCACCCACTATGACTCAGGGAGATTTTCAGAAGGGGGGGTAGAAAGAATTTAAGAGTCATGAGGGGGGAGAATAACTAATGCATAAGAGGGAATTTCATCATGGATTCAATGGCTTTTTCTAAGAACCTATGATACTGAGCATATTGTTGTGTTAATATATATAATTTTAAACCAATAAATGTTAAAAAATAAATTAGAAAACACTTTTTCTACGCCAAATAGGAGTGACCATGGTCCATGTATGTGAATCTTTTGGTCTGATTTGCATGCTATAATATAGTAATGTTTATACATATTATTGCAACCAAGAAAGAGTCATGAAGGCCAATATATATATATAATTTTTCTGAGCTTGGTTGTCAAATGCTATGGAAATGGTTTACATTAAAAAGAATTTGGATTTAGGGTTAATGGTTTTATGTTAGAATGCCTTTCATTTTTCATCTATGCAGCTATTTCTTCTTAATCATGATTTATAGTATCTTTTATATTTGTGTTTCCTTATTTAAGATGAGCATATCATTCCTTGCTATAACAATATTAATTTTAACAATAAGAAACTATTTTATGTAGTTACTTAATAAGTTTATAAATATAGTTTTTTATAGTGATTAGAAGCCACCTTTCCTTTTGTCTTGTAACTATTAAGCAACTGTAGATAAGATAGGGTTGCTTAACTGATTGGTTCTATGCATGCTGCTATTTTTTTAAGAAAAAAATTGGCAGAGAAATAGTGAAGTGAAATTTCAAAGCTTTAAGTTTCTTCACTGAAACATAACAAAGTTATTTGAAATTGAAATTTGGACACTGTGATCTGAAGTTCCAAAGAAAAGGGAACATTATGTTGATGATTCTAGAAGTCCAAATTGACTGATTAGAATTCCCTGACTGTAGAGAACTGAAGTGTTGCAGCTCCGGAGCCAACATCATCATGGACTGTCTTTAGCTCCCCTAGTAGCCCCTCCTCCCCACCTCTTGAGCTGATTGAACATCCCTTTGACCACCAGGGAAAACTTGGGAATGTATTGAATGCCACACCAAACTAGAATCTAAGAAGGTCATCAGATAGCATCTGAAATCTATAGCAGAGTCTTCCCCACTTTTCTGTAAACCATCCACATTTTTGCATTTGTTTTGTTCTTTGAGTATTAAAACCATTTGTGTGACTATGTTCAAAATAAGAAACATTATTTGTATTTGCATAAACCTGTGTTCCTGGGACACACTCATTCATTAAGTCTCAGAATAAACTTTCACATTCTCTTGGAAAAGGGAGATACTTTTTATGTTAACATCACCTACCACACATCTGGAAATGATAACTAAGGAAATAATATAGGAAATGACTCATCTGAAGTTGTTAAGTGGAAAACTAATACATTTTGAGTTTTAAAAAGTACACCAATTCATAACCCACATTTCCAAATAGAGAAAGTTAATGAATATTTTGAAAGGCTATCTAAATCTCTTGAATTTAGAAATATAACCATTCTCATTTATATGTAGAGCACCCCAATAATAGATGTAATACCTACAAAGAGAAAATTCAGATTACAGTCTCATCTCTTAGGAACTAAATCTTTTATTCCACAATGAAAGTGTTGCATTTTTCAATGAAATGTGTTTTCTTCAATATTTAGGTTTCACTATCTGTAAAAGCTGAAATGAAAAGGAGCTTAATTGCCAGAAGGGCAAAGTATGAGGAAAATGGAAAAGAAATGAGATCCTTGGCTCATGCATTTCTCTTAATTTCAATTTTCATGTGTCTCTTTTGTCATGAGCATCTTGAAGTTTTGAGTTATTTTCCTCTCCTAATTTACAAAATGATCCATCCTTTCCCAGGCCTTACAAAATTATATGAATTACCTGCAACTCTGAATTATCCATGGTAATGGGAGAAAATAGTTCCATGTAATGTAAAAGTTATAATAGAGTATTTAAATACATTTTGTAACATGGTAGGGCACAGGAATATTGTCTAACAACATTACAATGCTTTCGCCAT
>PVHP010037603.1:7168-17401 GCA_004024765.1 Zapus hudsonius
CTCTCTCTCTCTCTCTCTCTCTCTCTCTCTCTCTCTCTCTCTCTCTCTCTCTCTGTATCTCTCTGCTTGAAAAATGAATAAATAAAATATTTTAAAAAATTTCACCAGTCATACTCAATAAATGTCAGTGCAACCCTCCACCCCCCAAAAAAGAAAAAAGAAATCCTGGAAGTAGATGATGAGTTGGAACAATTTTGAAGGACACCCGCTCCTGCTCCTGCCCCAAATCCAAAGTGTAAGGGGGATAAACTTCGGATGCGAATCCAGGACATTTAATGTCCACTCCCGGGACTGCCCAGTCTGGGGCAGCACAGCGCCTCCGTGCAGTGCGCCCTCCTGGGCGGCAGGGGGCGCGCCGGCATCCGCTCGGGCCGCTCGGGCCCAGCGCGTCTCGGTGGCCTCGGAAGGTGACGTGGACACGGAAGTGGTCGTCGTCGCGGCGGCACCGGTGGGAGCGGGGCGCTGCCGGGCTCAGAGCGCGACGGACGGGCGGGCGGGCGGGCGTGCGGACGGCGGCTTCGGGCGGACGCAGGCGTTTTCTGCTAGGTGCGAATCCGCCGAGCCGACGAGCGGCTTCTCAGCCCCCCTGTCCTGCCGGTGGGAACCCAGGAGCCGGGACCCGCTCGCTCAGCCGGCGTCATCATGACCAAGGCCGGGAACAAGGGCGGGAACCTCCGCGACAAGCTGGACGGCAACGAGCTGGACCTGAGCCTCAGCGATCTGAACGAGGTCCCCGTCAAGGAGCTGGTCAGTACGAACCCACGAGGCCAGGGAGCCCGCGCGTGGGCCGCCTCCGTGCCCAAGCCTAAGTTTACCCATTTTTAAAAAACGAAGTCTCCCCGGGTTGCGGGGGGGGGGAGAGGGGGCCACCGCGCCGGCCCCGGTGTCCTTCTTGCGATGCACACGTGTCACTCTGGCGCCGTTCCAGGAGACAGGGAGACCTACCTACCTGGCTGGCCGTGGGCCTTCTGGTGTCCAGGTGTGCATCTGTCCCCGCCTTGGAGGCTTTCCAGGTGAGCTCCGTGCCTTCCGTTGGAGCCCACGGAGGAAGCGGGCCGCTGGATGGAGTCGAGGATGAATGAATGACGTGGTCCGGGGAAGTAGGCCTCCTGGTACACCTGGGTGTGGCTCCGAACCCGGCTTTCCTAGGAAGCCCCAGCCCTCAGGCGGCCTTCCTCGGAGAAAGTGAAATCTCCCTCCCTGTATGACTTGAGAAACTCGCACCCATCGCCCACCAAGCTCATCCCAAAGCCTAAAAGCCCCAGGGGACATCGATGGCACAACTAGTCTCTTGCCAAGTGGAGTAGAAGAATCTCTCACTCGTGCAAGCCCTCACTGCTGGCCTCTCTCTGGACGACCTATGCTTTCCTTACTGCCATCGATGGCTTACATCGGCCCTTGGCCGGTGGCCCAGTCCTCCCTTCACTGTGGCTGTGTAGTATGGTGTTTAGAATGGCATGCCCAGCTCACATCCTGGCACCCTTGCTTAATAGCTGAGTGCCCTTGGCGAATTAATTAATCTTTGTGCCTAGATTTCCTCATTGTGCTCATCCGATTGTGAGAATCCACGTTGTAACGTAAAATACATGGAAGGTAGCAAATGCCCAAACCAGTATGATGTTCTTCCCATTGTGAGCCAAAACTTTTTTTGGTGGTTTCTGACAGAAAGTTCAGCTTGACCTCAGGCCCTTAACTGAATGCTTCCTTTCTCACTTCAGGAAGATGACCTTAGGGCTGCTGGCAGCAATCGTTTCCCCCCCTCAGGAGCCTGGCCTTTAGATTTAGAGGTCCATTTTTTGGAGCCCTCTCCAGCCCTGGGCACCATTGGAAAGTAGAGATGGGCTGTGAAGGCCTTGCTTTCAAGATGACATTTCCTGCCAGGCATGGTGGCATACTCGGGAGGCTGAGGTAGGAGGATCACTGTAAGTTCGAGGCCAGCCTGAGAAAAAAAAGGGTGACATTTCCTTACTAATTTAGTCATGAGTCAACCAACATGCGTGGATACTGAGTGCCTTCTCTGAGGAAGGCCCTGACTGGAGAGTGGGCAAGTGGCAGAGCTTACCGGATCCAGTCTGTCCTGAAACCTAAAAATGGGCCTCTAGAAAACAAATTTAAAAAAACACTCCGGAGACTTTCAAAGGATCAAAGTTTCCCTTGAATGTTCCATAGCCAAACAAACACTCTCTCCTCTTTGTAGTCTTCCTTAGATCTTGTTTGACTGACTTAGTTTTCCTTCTTATCCCCAGGTTTTTTTTTTTTTTTTTTGGTTTTTCGAAGTAGGGTCTTGCTCTAGTCCAGGCTGACCTGGAATTCACTATGTAGTCTCAGGGTGGCCTTGAACTCACGGCGATCCTCCTACCTCTGCCTCCCGAGTGCTGGGATTAAAGGCGTGCGCCACCACGCCCGGCTCTTATCCCCAGGTTTTTGAGGTAGGTTCTCACTCTAGTCCAGGCTAACCTGGAATTCACTATGTAGTCTCAGGCTGGCCTTGAACTCATGGCGATCCTCCTACCTCTGCTTCCCAAGTGCTGGGATTAAAGGCCTGCGCCACCACGCCCGCTAATTTTTTTTTTTTTTTTTTTTTTTGATGCAGTGTTCCTCAGATTGTCTCTGGCTGCTTTAGTGTTTAGTGCTGGGGTTACAGGCATGTGTCACCTTTCCCCTCCCCCCATAGTGATTTTTTTAAGGCCTTTCCTCAGGTGGGAACATTCTCTGGAAAATGCTTCCTTAGCAGATGTCACTGAATCGTTCCAAGCGTTGTTTTGACATGTTTTTCTCATCTTTCCTTTCTAGGCTGCACTTCCAAAGGCCACCATACTGGATCTGTCCTGCAATAAACTAAGTACTCTACCGGTAAGACTGGCAAGCAGCCATGAGTCCTAGATCCCCAAATGTTCTTCCTGTTGCCGTGGTGTGGGGGTAGTGGTAGGAGGGAGTATAATTTCAGGATAGGCCCACAGAGAGGGCTCCTGCTAATGGGAATGTGGTGGCAAGGGACAGGTCTCAGAGGTGCATTCATAGACCACTGGGAGAGGCAAGTCACAGACACTAGTTAACAGGATGCTGGCTGAGTCACTTATGGGTTCTTCTTTTTTTCTGCTTTATTCTTCAAAAAGTGGTTTACCTCCCTGTTACATAGGGAAGAACAGAAGCTGGTAAGTTTCTCTACATTCACAGAGGAAAAGTGAACTCCCATCCACCCCTTGTGTTTGTTTTTTGTTTGTTTGAAACAGGCTCTCATGTAGCCCAGGATGGCCTTGAACTCACTGTATCTGAAGCGGTCCTTAAAACTTCTGACCCTCTTGCCTCCAACTCTTTTATTTTTTCCTAATTTTTTCTTTCAAGGTAGGGTCTCACTCTAGCCCAGGCGGACCTGGATCTCAGAGTGAGCCTCCTACCTTTGCCTCTCCAGTGCTGGGATTAAGGGCACTGCCATACCCAGCTTTTTGTTGTTATTGAGACAGAGTTTCACTTTGTATCCTGTGGTGACTAGAGCTATGTAGCTCAGACTCCTGGCAGTCCTCTCACCTCAGCTTTTTCCAAGAGCTAGGATTGCAGGTATGACCCACAGCACTGGGCCTCATGCATCTCTGAATAAGGACTAGGAAAGAATGTGAATTCATGGAACTACCCCTGCCTTCATCTTCCTAAAAAAGGGCTTGAATTACTTAAGATTTGCTATTCTTTTCATCCAGCACATCCAGCTATAGCAAATCTATTTGTTTTTGAATCTATCCATTACTGTACAAAGTAACATTTCCTTGTGACATTTTTACATTTGTGTACTGCTCATATTCATAACCTCCTACCACCTTCCCCAGTCCTTTCTCCCTTAGTTTTTCTTACACAACTTCCTCCAGACTACTTCTGCGTCAGCATTGTGTCTTACACCCTCACTTTGGCCAGCCTCACCTTTGCTGGATTCCATGCCTGAGCTATTGGACTCTGGCTCAGGGATGGAGTTCAGAAAGTTAGTAGTTTCTTCATTGGATCATTAGTCCATCCCTCTCACTATTCTCTTGGGCCTTGCTAATTGCCGACAGCATCTTCACACAGCTCATTAAAATGGTTTCTATTCCAGAAGGTATTTTGTGTCTAATTAAAGAAGAGTAGCAACTCCTTGTGGCTTCACACCTGCTGTTCCCTGTGCCAGATAGTCACTCAGCACCCCCAAGTGCAGGCTCCAATCTGAGTCTGTTCTGTTGTCTGTCCTAACAACTTTCATTTCACTCTGCAGCATAGGTTTGCTGGTGTTTACAAGTCCCCAGAGAGCATGCATGGCTCCTTATTAGCCAAATTGTCACTTTCAGATGGGTCGAGCTCGCACGGCAGGAATGTCCTGGTCCTTGCTGAGAGAGTCCAGGTTATGGGTAGCATAGGCCCTTGCCCTTCAGTTCTTACTCTAACACTTGTTGAGCATCTGGGTGAAGTACTGTGCTAGGTGCTATAAATCGCAAAGACTGAGTTCTCAAGTATTAACTCCTTTTGTGGAAATGGTACTTATGCTAGCTATAATTTAATTTTCCTTTGTGGGTGTTGGGAAGTTGGAGGGTGTGCTGGTCCTTTCATATAAGGTATGCACACTTGTGTGCGTGTTGCTAGGGCTTGAACCTTGGGCTGTGTACATGCTAAGCAAGCACTCAGTCATGCTACATACTCAGTCCCATTTTGTTTTTGAGATGGGCTCTTGCCATTTCCCAGGCTAACCTCCCACTGGCCAGTACAAGTGCATACTAACATGTCCGGTGAGAAATCATATGGACCTACGGTTCTGAGAGAAGACAGAAAGGGTTCCTTATCACTCCTGTAGCAGTGTAGATGTTGAGCTTGAGGGACAAAAAGAAGGGTTATACACAACTTTTTTTAAAAAATATTTTTATTTATTCATTTTTCAAGCAGAGAGAGAGAGAGAGAGAAAGCACCAGGGCCATCACCTTGTGGTTCTGGCTTATGTGGGTCCTGGGGAATTGAGCCCAGGGCCTTAGACACTGGAGGCAAGTGCCTTAACCGCTAAGCCATCTCTCCAGCCCAGGTTATACACAACTTTTATGCTTACTTTTTGCTGAGCTGTCATGCACTTGTCTTGGGTGACCACCGGGAGTAGTGGGGTATTCTCTCCATTGTTATTTGAGAAAATTTAGAGTTAGGATTTACACACAGGTGCACCTGACTTGGGGTTCCCAGTGTGTGTGAACCCCAGGCCTAAGCATTCTTTCTCCTGGTCCTAGTCGGATTTCTGTGGCCTCACACACCTGGTGAAGCTGGACCTCAGCAAGAACAAGTTGCAGCAGCTGCCAGCCGACTTTGGCCGCCTGGTAAACCTCCAACATCTGGATCTCCTCAACAATAGGCTGGTTACCCTGCCTGTCAGCTTTGCTCAGCTCAAGGTAACAATTCATGTACCAAGGTTGCACAGCCAGGTGTAGCCAAGGGCCCAGGGATTGCTGGAGCATGACCTTGAGAAAGGTTCTTTGAAATGCCACCTTGCTGGCCCTGCCTCATATAGCTGTTCTCATAAGTGAAACATAGAAAGCTTTCTTCCAGCTCCTTTTGTTCCACTGTGTGTGTGAACTCGTGCTTAGCCAGCTTCTTCACCCTTCTCTTTAGAACCTGAAGTGGCTGGACCTGAAGGACAATCCCCTGGATCCTGTCCTGGCCAAAGTGGCAGGTGATTGCTTGGATGAGAAGCAGTGTAAGCAGTGTGCAAACAAGGTAAGCACAAAGCTCCCAAGTGTCTCCTCATGTACTCTCCTGAGATTTACCTCTCCCTCCTCCTGTTGTTTGCTCCCAGGATACCAATAGTTCTGCATTAATAAGACACCAAGGTCACAGTGAAATGAGCCTGTCAAGCAGAGGTCTTTACAGATAGTAGAACACTACTATCTTCTCTATTGCATACTTCCTTTCTTAAGAAACAGGACCTTGCCTGCTCTAATCTGGCAGAGTGTTGACAGTTGTTTTAATGGGATAAGAGGGTTAGAGGCAGTGGCCTTTCTGAGGCATTTGTCATAGGTGTTGTGTTAAATTCCCCTGGAGAGACACTAACAGATGTCTGTTCACCACAGATAGGGCGCAGATGTCAGACCAAAGTAATGATTTCGCCAAAATCTAACTTGGTGAGCCCATGAGTTTATTTGAGGTCATTTATAGAGCATGGTGAGGGGTTGCTTACAGGAGCATGGGACTTGAAGGCAGCAGCATCACCAAAAAGCCCACCCCAACATGGCTGAAGACTCAGTAAGGCTTGACTTACAGGCAGGAGTGCCTCTTCCCTAACAGTTGTTCACTGCTTCTAGAACCTTGTGAAAGCTTCAGGCATTGAGTCTTGTCAGTTTGCTTCTTGACCCTTTGTTTTGCTTCCTAAATCTTAACAGCCTATGTTCCAATTTGGAACTTCTTTTTTAAAAATATGTATTTTTAAAATTTTATTTATTCAGTTTCAAGCAGGGAGATACAGAGAGAGAGAGAGAGGGGAGAGAGAGAGAGAGAGAGAGAGAGAGAGAGAGAGAGAGAGAGAGAGAGAGAGAGAGCGCACCAGGGCCACCACCTTGTGGGTCTGGCTTATGTGGGTACTGGGGAATTGAACCTGGGGGCTTTAGGCACTGGAGGCAAGTGCTTTATCCGCTGAACCATCTCTCTAGCCCTTAAAAATATTTTTATTTATCTGGTTTTACATGGATACTGGAAAATTAAATCCAGGCTGGCAGGCTTTGTAATTAAGTGTCCTTAACCACTGAACCATCTCCTCAGCCCCAATTTGGAACTGAAGGTGCCTCCCTCCATAATGAAATGTTTCAATTTGGAGGAATTGCTCCACCAACAGTAGGAATTTGGACAGTAAAGGTGTTAAGATATTATAAATTGCTGTGGTGCATGCCTTTAATTGGGAGGCAGAAGTAGGAAGGTCACTATGAGTTTGAGGCCAGAATGGAACTTCAAAGTGAGTTCCAGGTCAGCCTGGGCTAGAGTAGTGAGACCTATCTTAAGCCCCCCCACACCTGTCCCCCCCCCCCCCCCCAAAAAAAAAAGGATATTATAAATTGATGGCTGAAGACAGACCTATCCAGGGCAGACCTGGCATTTGATTACGGTTGGGTCACCTGCCATAGAGAGAAACCAGAGGCATATGCAGGGTAAACTATGCTGATAGCCAATAACTTGGCAGTGCTTTATTCTGCTCGTGAAGAGCTGCTCTGTTCCTAACTCAATAACTTCATCTTTGGAGCAGGGTATTGCTTCATCAGCTGAGTACAGATGACTTATTGGGCTTCGTTTAAGGGGCATGTGAATAAGAATTAACCTTACTACAGTTAATGTAAGTTAAATGTGTGTGACATGACTCTCTACTGTGAATCTCAAAAACAGTGGCCTTTTTTCCCTATCATGTGCTCAGAGTTTCTTATGTAATACCCATTGTTAAAAGAAACCAAGCACAAAGGTAACACAACCAAGTGGCCAAAGCAACATGAGATGTCAAAGCCCACTTGATCAGTGAAATCCTGTTGTGCAAACTTGCTTAGGAGTGATGTCAGTTCTAAAGATTGCCAATAGCTGCCACAGATTACTTTTTCTTTGAGCCAGACCTCGTAGCCTGGGAAGTGAGTATTGCTTGTGTTTCTCTGACATGTGAGACCCTCAGCATGTGAGTCTTCATTCATCAGATGGTATTGAACTGTAAGAAATTGATGTTTCATAGTTTGTGGTCTACAAAGATAGTGTATATTGAGGGCAAAGGCCCTTCACTTTAAGACAAGCTTCAGGCTGTATAGTGCACTGTAGATGTGATAACTAAAGCCTTGGCCCTTGGCATTGCTGCCCCTAAGCTGCAGTGTTGTACCCTTAGGCATTGTAGAGGAGTGGCTTGGGCAAGTTGGAATGAGGTCACAGGTTTCTAGGACAAAATCTACTCCCAGGGGCTCATACTTACCATAGGGCAGTCCCTCCCATTTCTGAATTGCCTGTGTTTTCAGAGGATTAACTCCTGAAGGGATCCTTGTAGCCAAGATAAGAAAGAATGTCTTTTAGCCAGATTCACCTTAAGCCCCACCGCATAGTGGTATGCTTATTTAATATTTAGCTTGGGATGAGACAGGAGCTTTGGCCTCATGCTATCCTCACCATCGTGCTCACCTTTCCTCTAAGGTCTGCAGCCACTCTCATGAAGTTGACTCCCTTGGGAGAAGTGCTGGCAGGTTCAAGTCCTGTGTTAGTCAGGACAGAGTTCCTTATGCCTTCAAACCAGACTTTTCAAGGGAGAGGTTTTTTTTTTTTTTTTAATTGATTTTTATTTCCTTGCAAGCAGACAGAGAAAGACAGAGAACCAGGGCCTCTAGCGACTGCACACCCTACTTTGTGCATCTGGTGAATCAAGCTTGGTCCTTAGGTTTTGCGGGCAAGCGCCTTAAATATTGAGCCCTCTCTCCAGCCCAAGGGAGAGTGTTTTGCAGGCCAGCCCAAGTAGCACTTGTGATGAGGGTACGTGTGCCTGAGGTTTCCAAGAAAGAAAAGGGCTGCTTGAATGCACACATCTGTCCTGTGGCCTTGCCAGTGAACAAAACAAGACCTCTGCTGTCTTGTTTGGAATAGTTTCCATTCCCCCTTACTCATGTAGTAAAGAAAATGAAGTGAGAGCTGGGGAGATGACTTAGCAGTTAGAAGTGCTTGCTTGCAAAGCCTGACGGCCCAGGTTCAATTTCCTAGCACCCATATAAAGCCATTCATTTGCAGCAAGAAGCACTGGCATGTGTCCCCTCCCCCGCAAAGATGAATAAAAAAAGATGGAGTGATAATGCAGCATTTGTTTTTAAATTTTTTAAAAATTTATTTATTTGCAAGAAGAGAAAGAGAGAAGAGAAACAGAAAACGGGTGTGCCAGGGCTCCAGCCATTACCAACAGACATTAGATGTGTGTATCACTTTGTGCGTCTGGCTTTACATGGGTGCTGGGGAATTGAACTTGCTAAGGTACATAGTAAGTGGAAGAGTAGAGCTTACAATGGGCTCCGAGTTTATACTGTGTCCACCTTACACCCAAGGAACACCATTTTCTAAAATTACAGGGTTAGCTGGGTGTGGTGGCGTGAGGTGGAGGCAGGAGGATCGCTGTGAGTTCTAGGCCAGCCTGAGACTGCATAGTGAATTCCAGGTCAGCCTGGGCTAGAGCGAGTACAAAACAAACAAAAAAGCAAACCAAAAAAAAGTTAATAAAAAGAAAAGCCAACTCTAGTGATGTGGCATCCTAAAGTGAGCAGTCCTTTTGGAACTCTGAGCACATGTGACCTGTGCAGAGTACTGAATAGCTCCATGTGCTCCTGCCCCACAGGTGTTACAGCACATGAAGACTGTGCAGGCGGATCAGGAGCGAGAGCGGCAAAGGCGCCTAGAAGTGGAGCGAGGTATGTGGCAGGCCTCCTACTGGTCATCCTCCCTGTCTCACCCAGCCAGCGCATTCTGCTTCAGAAGCTGGGTCCACCCATGGGAGGGTGCTGAAGAGGCAGAGATGGTAGATGGTATCATCCTATGGCTGATGACTCCAGTATGGGCTTCTCCACAGGCAGCTGCTTGTCCTCTCTCTCTATGCTCGGAGGGCAGAAAGGCACCTTCGATTAAATAAGGCTGGAGCCCAACATGGGCACACAGCACTTGGGAGGCTGAGGCAGGGGGATCACTAAATTTAAGGACAGCCTGGGCTACCTAGCAAGAGGCTATCTCAGAAAAGGAAAAAAAAAAAGACTAAAGTAGATATGTCTTTCCCCTCAGCCCTCCCAGTGTGCCTCCATAATAGGAAACATTACTGTTCCTTTCTCCACCTCCAGCACCACCTTGGAGTGTCCTCTGAGCCACAGTGCCTTCTCTGTTGGGCTATCTCTAAATCTATCCTCTCCCAGTCAGCCCAGGGGAGAGGTCCTAGTGCTTAAGCCTCTGTTGGTTTTACATTGAACGCAGTCTGAGGTGGCTGAAATGCCCAGCGTGGCCCAGGCATGCCCATTGGCCTTGTCCCTCGCACATGCTGTTGCTTGGGCAGACGGACCTGTGCTTGTTCCTTCCCCTTGCTTTCTGTGCCTGGCTGTGGCCTTGGGAGTACAGCCTGGATGAGTGTCACCTTCTTACTCCCTACATCTCTGCTTACCTGGTATCACACTTGTCCACAGTGTATGTGTATTTATTGTCCATAAAACCTTTCTTCTCCCCTCTGTATCTTGGCACTCAGATCTCATGACTGGCTGGCTGGCT
>PVHP010037604.1:0-17055 GCA_004024765.1 Zapus hudsonius
TTTTTTTTCAATTTCTTAATGAGAATATTAACCAAGCCCAGAGCCTAAGCCTTGCTATAAACTTAAAAAATAAGACCAGAAAACTAATTTGCTGCCACTTAAACACTGTGACTTTCATAAAAACAAAACAAACAACAACAAACTAAGGCCTCACAGTGACTATCATGACCTGCACAAAATCTGCACAATACTGGGTCCATCAACATGTCATCATGAATGAAAAGATAAAGGCAACATGTACATACCCACTTAAAAAAAGCAACAACAAAAGATCAGGTGTAGGAGGGAATGGTTGGAAAGGAGGAGTAGTTTTGTGAAAGGAGGATGGGGAGAAGGAACAAAAGAAAGTAATGAGGGGGAGGGCGAACAAACACTATTGAAAACTTCATTCCCCAAGCCATTAACTATATGAAAAGCCCCACCCTATATAAATAGGATATTAGTGAGATATCATAAAGTTTTAAAATTGTACCTTTTAGCAGTGCAGTAAGTATTGCTACATCAATATCTTGATGTTCCTCTGATCCAATGTGGAAAACAGTGATCTATTAAAGATTATAATGTTATGCCTTTATATTTTTAAAGCCAATATCATAAAACAAAGAGCAATTTCAAAATGGGGATCTATATATAAATTTGTATTCAAATAGATATTTGAACTTACATCTATGTATTTAAAGACAATAGGTCAGCCGGGCGTGGTGGCGCACACCTTTAATCCCAGCACTCAGAGGCAGAGGTAGGAGGATCGCTGTGAGTTCAAGGCCACCCTGAGACTACACAGTGAATTCCAGGTCAGCCTGGACTAGAGCGAGACCCTACCACGAAAACCAAAAAAAAAAAAAAGACAATAGGTCAAAAATAACTTCAACACCTCCCAAAGAAACAGAAAATTAAGACTATCATTTACCAATTACAATGGCAAGTATTCAACCTATTTTAATTCATATTCACTTGAGGCAGAGTCTCATTCTAGCCCAGGCTAACCTGGAACTAACTCTATAGTCTCAGGCTGGCCTTGAATTCATGGCAATACTCCTACCTCTGCCTCCTGAGTGCTGGGGTTAAAGGCGTGCAACACCACACCCAGCTATATTCACTTTTTTAAGATCTAGTTTATTTATGTTTTTGAAGTAAGTAACTCAGGGGTTAAAGTTACAGATTACATATCAGAATGAATCCTGCTGTTCCTTCCATAAAGTGAACACTTATTTAAGCCATTAACATATTCTTTTCTCTTTATTTTTTTTTCTCTTTAAGACAAGGTGTTGCTAAGTAGCCCGAGCTGCACTAGAGTTTATAATTCTAAATGCCAGGATACAAGCACACATCACCCTGCCTGGCAGTGTGTGATTATTTGGTTGAAGATGTTTGTTTTGTTCAATCTTTTTATTGCAACTATCTTTAAGAAATTACTTGATATATAAAATCACAGAAAAATATTTATCTGTTATCTGATAAGCCTCCCTCCCTCCCTCCTTCCTCCTCCTTCTTTTTTTTTGAGGTAGGGTCTTGTTCTAGCCCAGGCTGACCTAGAATTCACTATGGGGTCTGGGGGTGGCCTTGAACTCACATTAATCTTAACTCTGCCTCCCAAGTGCTGGGATTAAAGGCATGTGCCACCATTTCTGGCCTGATAATAGTTTTCACAAAGTAAAAGGTTATTACAAACCAAACAAAACTTTATTTTATATAAAGTTTGTAATGAAAGATAAGAGCAAATCAACACTGAACTTAGTCAAGGGCAGAGAAATGATAGCAAATCAAATTGTGTTATCTTACTTATAGAGTTGCTAAAAATTTTTATCTCTGAAAACTTAAGCCCTTGTCTACATGACTGAAAGCAAGCAGAACAGATCTTTAATTTTATAGCCTTAAGCACTCAGAGTAAAATTATTTAAGACACTTCCCCAAACATTTTATTAAAGTCACTAATAATAACTCTTTATACTTATTTACTATGTAAATGTACTGAGATACAGTTATGAAAATTTTCCTAAAAGAAACCAAATATACTGTCTAATACTGTATGCTACCACTCAGAAAAGACCAATAAATTAATGAAAACAAATTTTTTTAAATCTGAAATCTGGGCTCAGTTGGTAAAGTACTTGCTTATTAGGCACAAAAATCTGGGTTTGATCCCAAGCATTGTACAAACAAGGAAGAGTGGCATATGCCTGTAATCCTAGCACTGAAGAGGTACCAAGAGAGGCAGACCTAGAAGTATCAAAAGTTCAAGGTTAGCCTTGACTACATAGAGTTTCAGGCCAGCCTGGGCTACAGAAGACTCTGTCTCAAAAACAAAAATTTTAAATCCAAAAAAGTTTAGTATCTAAATTAAAAACAGAATTATTTTCCTAATTTAGAATTTGGTTTGAAAGAAATGCAAAGGAGGCTGAGGAGACGACTCAGCAGTTAAAGGTACTTGCCTGCTAGTCCATTCTCCAGTACCATGTAAGTATGGACACAAAAAGTGACACATATTTCTGGTGGTACCACACATACATCGGTACACATACATGTGCACATACATGAAAGTAAAAGAAAAAAGAAAAAAATGAAAGACTTATTCTGCTGAAATGTACTTACAAGCTCCTTTTTTTTCATGCACTCCATCAGTGTTTGAAATAAATGTACTGCTTCACTTTGGCCAAAGTTAAATGTTTTCTTTATGGTTGATATAATATCAGGCTCTGCTGCATCAGGAAGATTCCTGGTATAAGAGGAAAAAAACTTACTCACTGAGTTCATTGTCCCTTACCTGTAGGATTAAATGAAGTACAGGTAGATTCATGTAAGACCTCTAGAGATTCTGTATTAGTATTATACTGACTTTATTTTCTCCTTTGTGACACACCCATTATTAAGTCTTAAAGGAATAAAAAAAGAAATTATGAGATTTTTTGCTTTACTTTGTGAATATTTTTAATCAAGTATATGTTGAAATATTAGCATACATATTTTAAAAGACACTGTGAAAAATAATTTTAAAATATGCTATATTCAGCAGTATTTCACCAAGACATCTTAAATAAGAGCATATTTATATGGTTCAAAATACAGCAGGAAATATGAAAATTTACAGTGAAAGTCTTCCTGAGAATGATTTCATTAATATGAATAATTTTCTTCTTTTAAAAAAAAGTATGGGGCTGGAGAGATGGCTCAGCAGTTAAGGCACTTGCCTCCAGTGCCTAAGGCCCTGGGTTCAATTCCCCAGGACCCACATAAGCCAGACCCACAAGGTGATGGCCCTGGTGTTCTCTCTCTCCCTCTCTCTCTGCTTGAAAAATGAATAAATAAAATATTTTAAAATAAAAAAAAAAAAAGTATGGCGGGCTTGGGAGATAGCTCGGTGATTAAAGGTACTTGCTTACAAAGCTACAAAACCTACCAGAGCCTGGGTCCAATTCCATTTATGTAAAGTCAGAGAGGGATCTGTATTAAGAGATCCTGGCACAGGAACACACACATACATACACATTCAAACACATTTTAAGAATAATAAAAATTATGGAATGCTTCACAAATTTCTTATCATCTTTGTGCAGGGTCCATGCTCTGCATCATTCTAATTTTAGTATATATGCTGCCATAGCAAGCATATTATTTTCTTTTTCTACATAAAACATGTTACAGCTATTTTCCATGTAGATATTTACAAATCAGTAACATGTACCAAGTTTATTCAATTATAAATGATCCCAATGTATAGATATTCCATTGTTTACTTATTCAGTTCTTTGCAAAAAGAAATTTTTATACATGCTTTTTTCACATGTATCCATTTATGTGAACAATTCCCCCAAATTAAACTATTATATACCACTGAAGCAGTAACTGTCTCCTAAAGAATTATAATTGCATTTTAATAACATGAGTCAGGCTATTTATTCCCTAAGTCTCAACAAAGTATTTTGTTAAATATGAGATTTTTCATTTTCATAAAACCCTCAAGGGAATCCAGTCTACCAAAAGCTATAGGCCTCTTAAATAAATTTAAAATCTGTTCCACACATATACTTACCCTCCTTCTTCTGTTTGTTTATGAACATATGCTAGTAAATCTGCGGCCCTGCCCGTTCCTTCACATACGACTACTGGAACAGGTGGACTTTCCTGAAGGTATTCTAGAACTGTAAGGATGACATTTGGCCCACCTTCAAAGATCAGAGCCACCACAGGGACACCTTGTCCAATTCCTAAAAAGGTACAAGTTTAATCAGAACACTACAAAATAATTCAGTAATTTACTCATACATTTTAAATAACTGAAAATGAGCTAGAGTAAAAGCCTACCTCGAAAAACAAAACAAACAAAAACAACAAAAATACTAAAATAAATCATTTTGCCACTAAAGTCTATTCTAGATGACAAAATTAGAAAATCCAGTGTTTAATATAAACTTTTGTGCATTAACTGAGTTCTTGGAAAGATATGTATATAACACTGTGTCTTAGTTTGCCTTTTTGTCTTTTTTCATTTTTTTTGCATGTGTGTTGTAGGCATGCATGAAAATATGTGTCTGTGCCTGCAGAGGCCAGAGACTAATGTTAGGTGTTTTCTTCAGTCTCTCTCCATCCTAGTTATTCAGTTAAGGTCTCTCAGTGAACCTTAGTCACTGATCCTGTGAGTCAGACTAGCTAGCTAGCAAGCCCTAGGGAGCCTCATCTCCTCCTCCCCAGCACTGAGTAGCAGGCATATACCACCATGCCCTGCTTTTACATGAGTGCTGGGAATATGAACACAGGTCTTCATGCTTGTGCAGCAAGAACTAAACACCAATTGAGCTATCTCCCCAGCCCTCTTATTTCTGAGACAGTCTTGTTATATAGTCCAGGCTAGCCCAGGATCCTCGGGTCTCAGCCTCCTGAGTGTGCCACCACCACATCAGGATTAGTTTGCTTTTAAATACTGCACATTTTTATAAATAATATACATCTATCTTTATATATAATTTTAATTTACTTTTAAAAGGATTTGAGACTTTAATATAAGACATTAATGATAGACAACATTACATAAATGGAACTGATCAATAAAATTATAAGACATTAATGATAGACATTGATTACATAAATGGAAATGATCAATAAAATTCTAAGATTTCGCTGGGAATGGTGGTACAAGCCTTTAATCCCAGCATTTGGGAGGCAGAGGTAGTGAGTTCAAAGCCAGCCTGAGACTACATAATAAATTCCAGGTTAGCCTGGGCTAGAGTAAGACCTATCTTAAAAAAATAAAAAATAAATAAATAAAATAAACAACAACATCTAAGATTTCTACAAGAATTTAAAAACACTTCAGGGATGTATATCAAGTTTTATTTTCACAACAGCTTGCAATGTGATGATAAAATACAAAACACTGTTAACTGTAATGCTATAAAATATTACTAATTGTTTATGTACTCCTACTTAACAATCTGAATGACCTATTCTGTAATTTTTTTAATTTCTATTTTACTTATTGTAGAGTTTGCTTTCTTGGTGTCTCAAGGTTATAAAACTCCTGCTACTTATAGTTCAACATTTTTTTCTTTTGTATATGTATATGGTATGCACGTGTGGGTACACATGCATGTAGAAGTCATAAAATCTCACATGCCATCCTCAGGATGACACTAATCCACCTCCTTTGAGACAGGGTCTCTCACTGGCCTCACCAATTAGAGGTGTGTACCACCTTTTTTATAGGGATAGTTTACTGACTGAGCTATCTCTTCAGTCCAAGAACATCAACTTTTAAGACTCATTTGACAAAAAAGCAGTATTTACTCATTTTATAAAATTTAAGCCAAGTCAGCTGGGCATGGTAGTATACACCTTTAATCAAAGTACTTGGGAGGCAAAGGTAGGAAGATCACTGTGAGTTTGAGGCCAGCCTGGAACTACAGAGTCAGCCTGGACTAATGTGAGACTCTACTATCCCCCCACTGCAAAAAAAGTTAAGCCAAGTTGATCCTTATTTCTTCCCTAATAAAGTAGTTTCTTTCCTTTTTACGTTAGATCTTAAATTTATATTAGGCATTTATCATACACTAAGAATACATGTAAGAGTTAGGTGTGGAGGCCCATGCATTTAACCCCTGAACTTGATTTGGGTAAAACTGAGGTAGAAGGATATCTGTGTGAGCCTATCCTGGACTAGAGTGAGTTCCAGGTTAGCCTGAGCTAGAATGAGAACCTGCCTAAAAAAAACAAGTACTAGTAAATTCCTTGGGCTACAAAGTTTTTAGAACCTTTTTGGCTTTGGCCTTAAAAACTTGAATATGCTACTTGGCTTGCAATATCTTCTTAGTTCTTATTATTTTGTCTAAGATCAGTCATTCTTGCCAGTTTTGGAGGTTTATCTTGAGATATAAGGAAAAGACTATTTTAAAGGACATTCTACTTTTCTAGTATATTGCTGGCTAGTAACATAGCTTTGAATCATTTCAACAATTACAAATATGTGAGAATTCCCTTACGAGCATGAATTCTTTGCTGATTAATAGTTTTTTCAAGTTCTCTTCTCAGTCTGACTTCTGCCCCATACTTTCCAACAGTGCCATCATCCACCAATATGAAATGGGAATGGAGATTATTCAGAACATTCAATTTGCTCAAGGGGTTCAATAAGGTTTGGTAAGGAGCAATCACCTAGACAATAGCAAAATAAGAGTTAGTGGGCAAGATTAAATGTAAAATAATGCAAAAGAAAATTTGAAATAATTCACAGACAAGTAAAATTCTAATTTTTATTTATAAATAGAAAAGGCAGAAGCCCCTAAGTAGCTGAAGAAATTAATAATGGATTGAGAGCCACAAAATTATAGCTATCTCTTTTTTGAAAAAATTATGTAGTTCATCATCACATGTAAAAGCAGCAAGCATAAAAATAGTGCTAATAAACTATAATGGTTACTAAGTTATTAAGGATAAATTGCAATACATAAAGAATATTTAAAAAGCAATGAATTGTCATAATTTTCTAGCTATAAGTAGTCTTGTTCAAAACTGACATTAGAAATTTAATTAACACTTGGAAATGATTCTTAGAATTCAGTAATTCTTTAATAGTCTCTCGATAAATATCTATAAACCAATTCACATTATCAAACTATTCAAATAAAACATTAACATTTGATTGCAATACTTAGTGATAATCAGATTAATTCTTAATGCCATATGCTCATTAAAATTTTAATTACAAAGACTAGCACAATGTGGAAAACATGTTAAAAAAATTTTTTTCATAAAAGAAACCAAAACATACCAGTTATACTTACAAGTGAATTTTCAAAAGGATAAAAAAAGACAGCCACAGGGGGACAAAACATTTTAAACTTACTGTGAAAAGTATGGTATGATCATGAATATTTTTCCACTGTTCTTGCTACAATTTTATTTACATATAAGCTAAAATAGAAGAAATGAAAAACTCTCTCTTACATCTCTCCCAACAAGATCATTTCTGTTTTCTATCACTCCCCATGGAGCTATTCCAATAGTGCAAATCTTTCGAGATGATCTGGAAGCATGTTCTTTGAGGGCATCACCAACATGTTTTGCCACACCTGTTCATACAAAATTTTATTCATCATTAGTCAAACATCTTCATTGTGTTTAAAAAAATCCTATACTTACTGTCTAACATTACAATTTGTGGTATGTCTCTTTAAACAAAACAAACATAAGGTCATAATATCCAAAGCCAATCTTTCAAAAGAATATATAATGATCAAAAAGGATTTAAAAAAAAACAAGCCCACAATCTCAACTTCATTACAACTATGCCTGAAACATGTGAAACTGAATGTTACCTTGCTGGTAGGGAGAGTTCCCAAACAAACTGAAAAATCATTTAATTTAGTCTTTGTAACATATTAGACCTTACTGCCTGATTATGGAAATAACATCTCCATTTTATATACTGCCTTGCTTGCTTACAGTACATTTTCAAAATACTCAAGTAATCTTTGATCTTGTCAACTCTATGCTTAAAATCTTCCATTCTCACTTAAGAGTTAAAGCCATAGTCCCCACAATGACCTATTAAGACCTTATACAATTATCTTTCTGGTGTTTGAGATTTACCATGTTTTCCACATAGAAGTAACTCTTGACTGTTATCTAGCACTCCTTATTTCCCCTGAAGCTACACAGGAGCCTTCCTATTCTTTCAATACAACGGCTATTTCCTTTCCTTTACATGTTCTTTCCTAAGGTTTTCTTGTTTCTTGCTTCCTTTATGTTTTGTCAAATGTCACCTTATCAGTGAAATTGGTTAGTTTTAATGTCAACTTGATTGGATTAAAGAATGCCCAGGTGGCTAAATATGTTTAGCCTTATACATAAGATTAGCATGTCCTCCTTATAGTCAACATATTATAGAAATGACCTGGAACGAGTTCATTCAGAGAGGCACAGCTGGCAAAATTGTCAAGAATAATTGACTTCTGTGTGCTTGGCCCTAAAACATGGCATCTAAACTAACCCCTGTGAAGCTCAGGGAACTCTCATGGAAAAAAGGGAAAAATCTAATCACAGGATAAAAAGAGGGTTGCTGTGAAACTGTCTTCTGGATACATTATGACCATTACACTCACAAACTCAGAGGCTATGGTTTCATACACAAGACTGAGCCTATCAATATTCCATCATGGATGGGAGCAGAGTTCATGAGACCTCACACCTCCCAGAGTAGCTGGTGGCAGCTGATGACTGCCCAGAAAGGGGCAGTTGTGTCTTTTAGTGGTGCAGCCATTGGTGGGTTGCCTATTCTCCAGTAAATACCCTCCCCCACCTATGATCAAGCAAGCAACCCTAAATTAACCCTATCAGATTAAGAGAAAAAAAGGCACGAAAATAGGATGTAGATTAAACAGAAAGAAGGGTATTTGCATGAGAGAAAGTAATTGACGGTGGGGAAGCATTTAAATAAATAAATGAATAAATAAATGCATATATGTAAGAGACCTGGATATATATATATATATATATATATATATATATATATATATATATATATATATATTAAATATACCAGGAGTGGTATATTTAAAATTAATTTTGAAGACTACTCTTTATCACTACCAAGTCAGTAGACTGGCTCCACCAATTTATTAGTAGTCACAAAATAGTGAGAATTAATGCTTTGCTTAGAGTAAAAAATGTTTTGTAAAGGGCCAGTCTTTGTAGAGCATTTATTTATCTATCTCTGTCACAATTATCCACCTCTGCTATAGTAGCACAAAAACAGCTACAGACAAATGAGTATAGTTCAGTTCAAAATAATCTTAATTCACAATAATGACTAGGCCAGATTGGCACATAGGCTTACTTTACTATCTCCTGCTCTAAAATGTATTATTTCTAAAAGAATGACATGACAATGAAATAGGAACTATATATTAACAAAAGTACCATATATATTTTTACTAGATACTGTTAAATTTAAAAATTCATTAAATAAAGCTGATATAATATTCACATTACCTGTGTCTACACCTCCAGTTAAAATCCAGGCTCCAGTGGTAACTGCAGCTTTAATAAGACCCTTTCCAAGTAACTGTTTGACTCGTGGATGAAGCTCAAACTTCTGCATACCTCCATGTACAGAAATAACAAGTTTGGGTAATTCCATTTGCCATTCTTTAAGCAGAAGTTGCAGAATGATTTCAGGTTTGGTATCATATGATAGTCTCACATACTGAAACAAAAAAATGTCTTAAAAGTTTAAAATAATTGAGTATATTCATGGGTTAAAAAAATGAAACATTTTCTGACTTTAAAAATTATACTTAAGGGCCTGGAGAGAAGGCTCAGCAGTTAAGGCACTTGCCTGCAAAAAAGAAGAACCTGACTTCAATTCCCCAGTACCCATGTAAAGCCAGATGTGCAAAGTGGCGCATGCATCTGGAGTTCGTTTGTAGTGGCTGGAGGTCCTGGTGCACCCATTCCATCTCCCTCTTTTTTAAATAAATATTTTAAAAAGTGTACTTGAATTAGATCATATAAAAGCAGACTTCATAGGCTACTTTCAACGTATTTGTACACCTAGGCATTTATAACAACAAATGACTGAAATTGGGGAAAAAAACCATTTTGACAGATCTATAGAAGTTCTGTTACTCTAACCTATAAAAATTAAAATCCAGACTGAAGAGATGTCTCAGCAGTTATGAATAAATGAAGAGTTCTATATCTAGCAATGACCAATGAGGTTGTTTTGAAGAGTTACTATCCATGGGAACTACAAAAAATAGAAGAAAGATAAATAACACCTGTTTTAATCCATCAGAGAGCTACAAAAGCAGTGAAAAATTGTGAGACTAAGTCCAGGATAATAAGAAAACTTGGAAAGAATAAAGAAACAATTTGGCACTTTGTTTCCCTAAAGAGAAAGGAGGCAGAACAATGCAAATATTAATGTCACAAAGAAAATAACTGATAATGTTATAGTTTTAAAACATACAGAATTAAAATTCCTGCCAACTACTGCACATGTGACAAGAGAAATAAATGTTGTTACCAATATTTTAAAAGCTTGTTCAATGTTAGAAGTGGTGAGAGAGAAAAGTGATTAATTTATAATTGAAAGCAACATGTTTAAAATGCATTTAAGATTACTCTAGAGCCGGGCCGGGCGTGGTGGCGCACGCCTTTAATTCCAGCACTCCCCCTGAGACTACATAGTGAATTCCAGGTCAGCCTGGGCTAGATTGAGACCCTACCTAGGAAAAAAAAAAAAAAAATTACTCTAAGTGAAGACAATAAAAAACTTCAATAAATGTGTACATGTGAAGACAAAAAAAAAATTTCATCCAAAATATACAAAAGGAATAAAATAGTAAGGCAAGTAGGTTAAGTAATGATAGTTAAGCTCAAATATAAAAAAGGTTTATTTATTTATTTTTTTCTATCAGGGTCTCATTCTAGTCCAGGCTGACCTCAAACATGTCAATCCTCCTACTTCAGATTCTCAAGTGCTGGAATTAAAGGTATGCACTGCCATGTCATGCTCAAAACAGAATTAAAAAAAATAACTACATGTTACTATAAAGACATGTTTGTTTTTGATACTGTCTTCCTCCATTGCTTAGACTGATCTGAAAAGTGGGCTCAAGCAATCCTACTTTAGCCTCTTTAAGTAGCTGGGACTATAGACACAAGCTATCATGTACAGAAAAAGATGCCTTTTATCTTTTAAAAATGTTAAAAGGTTTAGCCCTCCTTTCAATAAAAGCAAAATCTGGCCGGGTGTGGTGGCACATGCTTTAGTCCCAGCACTTGGGAGACAGAGGTAGGAGGATCACCGTGAGTTCAAGGCCACCCTGAGACTACACTACATAGTGAATTCCAGGTCAGCCTGGGCTAGAGTGAGACTCTACCTTGAAAAACCAAAAAACAAGAAATAGACACATTACATGAAAAAGGTTCAAACCACCAAAAAGACAAAATAATTCTACATTTATACCAATCCACAGTAAAAAAAAAAACAAAAACAAAAAAAAAACACAACTTTAATCTGCATTGGAAGGATAGACTTTCTGTTATGGCACAATGTAAATTGTCAGATAAATGCTTATTACACATATTATAAGATTAATGAAACAAGTAACATACCTTAGCTCTGTAGGAATGAGAACCCCCTTGAAAATTGATGACTCCATAAGCATCTGTTGGGCTCTGCTCTGTATGCTTTTCCACAGACCATTCTTCTACTGCCTGATTAAAATGGTCACCCAATTTCACATCTGAGTATTTCATGGCAAGACTTGCAGTAAAACAAGCATGCTGCTTGACCAAGCGACCACAGAAACACCTAAAGGAAAAAAAAATCCAAGATCATAAAGACACTTTTCAAAAAATTAAGACTCAATGCAAAACTGAATTAAAATTAGCCAAAGAACGACACAAAAATTGCTTTGACTTTTTGCATAGCTGGCAAAATTGCTGAGAATACTTTGTGCTTGGCTTCAAACAGGACATGTAAACCAACCCTTTCCAAGGCTCAGGAAACCTTGAGAAAGATGGGGCACAAAGAATGTAAGAGCAAGAAAATTGGAAGGGGGCTGTAAAATGCTGTCTTCTGTATACAGATGTTCATTACTCTCATGAACTCACAGCAGCTGTGGTTTCCTGTACAGACTCAGCTTGTCAATACATCACCATTGCTGGGGGAAGGCTATATGAGATCCCAGACCTCCCACACTAGCAAATGGCAGCTAATGGATGCTGGGGGCGGGTTGTCAGGTTCATAATGGTGGAACCACTAATACGCTGCCCATTCCACAGCAATAACCTTCCACCATGATTAGGCAAGCAACTCTAATTTAACTCAATGGGAAAAAAAAAGGGCATAAAAGATGGGGATTAATGGGGAGTAAGAAGGGTCTTAATGGGAGGGGAGTAAGATAAAAGATGATAATTGGGGGGAATAAGATCAAACTATATTATATACCATGTATAAAAATGGGGAAAAAATAAACAAAAATTTAAAAAAGCAATACTTGAAAGGATCAAGCTGAACCAAATTCACCAAACTGCTTACTGAGGTTAAGTCAAAACTCTAATAGAATACAACAAAAATTAGCACTCTGAAAATTAAAAATTCACAGTTATCAGCATTTATTTCCCAGACAGGGCCAGGGAGATGACTAAGCAATTTAAAGCATTTACTTGCAAAGCCTACAAGCCTGGGTTCAATTCCCCAGGACCAATGTAAAGCCAGATGCACAAAGTAGTGCGTGCATCTGGAGTCCATTTGCAGTGAAAAGCAGCCCTGGCCCATCCAGTCTCTCTCCCCCTTCCAAATAAAAACATTAGCAAACATGTTCCCAGGCATGAAGACAACCGAGAATGTTGGCCATGAGCAGGAAGATTGTGAGCTTGAGGCCAGCCTGGACTAACAGGGAGACCTTGTCTCAAAATAAAACAGAAACAAAGAAAGTTATAAAAAAAATTCCCCTAAGCATGTAAGAAACAAGGAGGAAGAATAAAATGGAGTAGCAAACTATTTTTAAGAACAATGGCTGAAACATTCTCAATGAAGTAACAAGTTTAACTTGAAGGTATTTGTGTATATGGATGAGTACAAAGAGGTACATTATGGACATGCTGTTGAAAACCAAAGTTTACAAAAAACTTTTTTTCATATGAAAATGTTTGTGTACAAGTGTGAGCACATAAAGGTCAGAGGACAAACAGGTGTCAGTCTTCACCTTCCACATGAAAGGTCTCTTGTTCACTGCTGCACATACTAGGCTAGCTAGCCCACAAACTTTCAGGGATTCTTATGCCTCTGTCTCCCATCTTGCCATAGGAGTGCTGAGATTATAGGTGGTTGTGCTAATGAATCTGGATTAATGTGAATTCTGGGGCTTAAAGTACAAGCAAGCACTTTATCCACTGGCACTGGGCCATCCCCACAGTCCCAAGAAAAAGAATTCCTTAACAAAAAGGAAACATCATCACACACAAGGAAACAGCTACACTAATGACAGGTTGCCTCCTCACTAGAAACAAGAGTCAGAAGATAAAATGGTAACTTTTTTTTTTTTTAAAGTTTTTGGAGGTTGGAATTCACTATGTAGTCTCAAGGTGGCCTTGAACTCATGGTGATCCTACCTCTATAATTTCCAATGCTTCAAATAATGTAATCAAATTTGTATAATCCATAAAAATGTTAAATATGAGAGTATTTTTAGATAAAGAAAACAGAAATTCATTTCCAGTGTACCAGTGCTTAAAAATTCAAACAATTGCTCTTCAGACCTGAAAGAAGATACTAGAAGGAACTTCCCATCTGTAAGAAACAATGGACATGACTTGAGATGGTCAATTTGGGGGCTAGTCAGTTACCCTCCTTTCTTTACTTAGTTGCCTGAAAAGTACCCCACTGCACATAAAATAAACTCAGTTTATAACACTTTTGTTTCTAGCCTAACCAGATCTCATATTTCTTTTTTTTTTTTAATATTTTATTTATTCATTTTCAAGCAGAGAGAGAGAGAGAGAGAGAGAGAGAGAGAGAGAGAGAGAGAGAGAGAGAGAGAGAGGAGAGAGCGCAGCATGGCCACCACCTTGTGGGTCTGACTTATGTGGGACCTGGGGAATTGAACCCAGGGCCTTAGGCACTGGAGGCAAGTGCCTTAACCACTGAGCCATTTCTCCATCCCTCTTTCTCATATTTCTTTACCAGACCTTAAGAATATTTCCATTTAATCTGTTGCCTTAGTAGGAAATCTAAGTACAAAGCGCTAAAGTCTTGCCTTTCTCTTGTGCCCAGATTCCAATGTATTTACTTCATTAATTAATCCCTTTACCTATATCTGCATTTATCATCATTGTACTATCTTTTTGTTGTTTTGTTTTTTTTCTTTTTGTTGTTGCTGTTTGTTTTTTGAGGAAAGGCCTCAGTGAAGCCAGGCTGAGCTAGACCTCATTTCAATCATCCATCCTCGTTCAGCCTCCCTAGAGCCCTGGAATTCAAGAGGTGAGCTGACATACCCGTCTGCACTGCTATTACCTTGATTTAGGTTCTCATTTCTTTTTTTAATCACAATTACTCCAAAATAAAATAAAAAATTACTCCAAAATAGTATCTCCTAATCCAATCTCCTCAAAATGCCAATTGTTTTTTGGAGGGAGAAAGTCTAGCATGTTACTACATAATACTCTATTAACATGAAATAAAAAGTATGTCGTATAACAGTCATGAAACTTCCAAGTGTTGGTCTCTACATATTTCTCCAGGCTCAAATCTATCCGAATGCACTTTATATCCTACATCCTGTAAATTTCCTGACAGAACCATGTCTTTAACTGTCAAACATTCCCATGGCCTATTCTGTCTATTTTTTTCTTTCATTCTTTGTGCAACTCACTCATATCCAACTTTAGAAGGCATGATGGTTTACTGTGATTTTCAACTTAATAGGACTTAGAATCACCTCTGAAGAATTACCTAGGTTAGGTTAGCCCCTGAACATGCTTGTGAGAGATTGTCTTCATTAACTGAGGTGGGAAGACCCACTTTAACGATGGGCAGCACCATGCCACACCTGGGTCTTGGACTGTAAAAAGGAGAAAGAGCTGGCTGAGCATCAGCATCCATTTCTCTGCTTTGCTTACTCAGCGTAGACTGAAGGTGACTAGCTCCTGCTATCATGCCTTCCCTGCTATGGTGGACTGTAATCTGAACTGTAACCCAAAATAAATCCTTTCCCTTAAACTGATTTTTGACAGATATTCATCTAGGCAATGAGATGATATAGAACCTTATTTAGGTAGTCTTGAGTTTCAAACACCATTTCCTGACCCTTTACTTCCTGAGTCTGAATAAAACATCTTTCAAATATAACAGCATGTGAGTTTCATCCCACTGTATTCTACATAGTGTTTTTAACTTATTAATTTCATTTTTCAAATTTTGTGCAATGTAATTATATATTAAACTTACCTGACAAGTTGCTGACAAATTTGACATCCTGGAAGGCATCTACCAAGCACAGAAGAATAAATTATTAGTCCAAAGGAAGAAATATCATTTTAAACCAAACTATATAAAATCCGTAAAACACTATGAAAAAGAAAAATCACATATTTAATTTTTAATACACAGTATAGATCATATACACCTTGGTTTATACCAACCTTTTTCTCACTTGTTCTATACTGGTTTTTTAATTAATTAATTGTGTGTGCATGGGTGTGCCAGGGACTTTTATTTATGCAAAGGAAACACCAGACAGTTGTGCCACTTTTTGGGTCTTGCTTTATATAAATCGATATGGAATTGAACCCAGGCCAGCAGGCTTTGAAAATGAGTGCCTTTAACTGCTAAGCCATCATCTCCCAGTCCCTAGTTTTGTATTTTAAATATAATTAATTTTGATAAAAAGAACTATAGCAGAAAAGACTGGCAGATTTAACTTCATAAAAACTTGTACATACATGGAACAAAAAAAATACAGAGGGTTAGTTTCCCAAATAAAGTTTCCTCAAATCAATTTGATTAGGAACATTTTTTTACAAATATTTAAGTATCCTGGTGAAATTATAGAGAAAAATCTATCTGCTGGTGGATTATATATTGATCTATCAAGGGCAATTTAACAATATTTGTCAAAATAAAAAACAAATTACTTAAACTCAAGTTATAATTCTTAAAGTATGGGCTTGGGATGGAGCTTACTGGTAAAACACCTGTGGAGCAAGTTTGTCCTCTAGCTCCACAGACCTATGCACACACATGCACCCACAACTCACAAACATGTTTATACACACATAAAAAAATTTAAAAGTATGGCTTTAAAAAGTCTGAAATACCCAAGTATAGGTACAAAATGAAAAACAAGCCGGGCGTGGTGGCACACGCCTTTAATCCCAGCACTCAGGAGGCAGAAATAGGAGGATCGCTGTGAGTTCAAGGCCACCCTGAGACTACAGAGTGAATTCCAGGTCAGCCTGGACTAGAACGAGACCCTACCTCGAAAAAAAAAAAAAAACATAAGGTAATATATTATAGCACCTTTTTTCCTAGTAGCAAAAAAAATAACCCCAAAAAATAACAAAGACGTTCAATAAGGGACTACTAACACAAATGATTCAGACATCTAATTCACAACATGTAACAATTAATTAGGGATGTAGCTCAGTGGTACTTATCTAGCATGAGCAAAGCTATGGGGTTCAATTTTCAGTACTACTGAAAAAGGAAAGTCTTCAGCCAGATGTACTGGCACATGCCTATATTAACACTTGGAGGCCTGAGACTAGCTCTGTAGTTTGCAGTGGCAAAAGGTCCTGGTGAACCCACTTCCTCTCTCTCATTCTCTCTCTCTATACAAATAAAAAAAATTTTAGGGCTGGAGAGATGGCTCAGCGGTTAAGGCACTTGCCTCCAGTGCCTAAGGCCCCTGGTTCAATTCCCCAGTACCCACATAAGCCAGACCCACAAGGTGGTGACCCTGGTTTGTTCTCTCTCTCTCTCTCTCTCTCTCTCTCTCTCTCTCTCTCTCTCTCTCTCTCTCTCTCTGTATCTCTCTACTTGAAAAATGAATA
>PVHP010037605.1:0-17280 GCA_004024765.1 Zapus hudsonius
AGTCCTTGTGGCAAGGGATCCTGTATATCTTAGTACTCATCCCGGTCTTCCTGGCCCAAGTGAGTTGTTACTGATGGGTGCCATGCCTCCGGACAGTCTCCCCCACCATGGCTCTCACAATCTTTCCGCCCCCTCTTCCGCTCAGTTCCCTGAGTCGTGGTGGGTGAGTAATAAGGCTGCTTTAATGTTGCGAGCTTAGAGGTCCTTGTGTTGAATATCCTTGTTTTGGTTTTTGGTTTCCACATCCCAGACAATGTCTTAACAGTCTAAAGATGCTCATTTCCCATGTGACCAGTGGGGACTGGGAGGCGTTCTGGCTCCTGTAGCCTAGCAGCTCTTTGATCAGTTCTTATGACATTGACTTCTTTTGTTGTTGTGTTTTTGTTGTGTGACAGGGTCTCCTGATCCCAGACTGGCTTTGAGCATGTCCAGCTAAGGATGACTGAACTGTCGATCATCCTGCCCCTACCTCCCAAGTTCAGGGAGAACAGGTTTGATGCAGTGCTGGGGATCAAACCCAGGGCTTTGTACAAACTTGGTGAGCACTCTACCAACTGAACTACATTCCCCAATCCCTGCCTCTGTCTCTAATAATACAAATGTGGTCATATGAGTTATCACACAATCTGAATTAAATAGATGTAATCTCTTCATAAATTATTGAACTGTTATTTCAGATGAATAAATTCTACCCTATGTGTTCTCATTTTTTGACATAAGTTCCAAACCATTGATGGGGGAAATGCATAATAATGAAAGTAAAAATTTATAATACTGAAAGTTTCAACTTGAGCCAAGTTTTGACTAATACCATAAGACATACTAATAATAGTATCATTTATTCATTTAATTCCAGGGACTTCAAGAGCTACATAGATATCAAAGAATTTAACAAACTGCCACTTTTTTACTGTTCTTATAAAATATTTGATATATATATTACAATTCGTGTGAAAACATGCAATTTTTGAAAGTGAGAAAAAATAGACCATTAATTTACACTTCTTTTTCTTGTAATAAATCCTAAGGCAGAATTAAAGGTACTTGTCTATACTGTACATATTTTGCAAACTGTCTAACATTTTTGTATTTTTTGTTTCCTGTAGTGTGAATTGTATAACAGGGGACACACAAACAAAGTCAGTCATGAGAAAGCTGAGTGATAACAAACAGTTTTTTTTTTTTTAAGAGTAGAAATGTTGTTTCCATTATGGAGTTATTTACATTTAATGTAATTATAAAACTTGGAGTAAATAGTTCTGTATAACTGCCAGTATCCTTTCCAGGATTTCTCTAGAACCTAGAGTCCAGTCATCCCCTCTCTCCAGCACTCCAAGTCCATATTTCTACCCTCTTCCTCACTGTCTACTTGACTAGATTTGGAATTACCTAGGAGACACACTCGGGCATGTCTGTGGGAGTGTGTCCAGAGAGGTCTAACTAAGGGAAGATCTATCCTGAATGTGGAAAGCACCACCCAGAGTCTGGGGTCCAGACTCAATAAAAAGGAGGAGGGGAACCAGCACTGACCACTCTCAGCTTCCTGGCTGCAGATGCAGTGTGAGCAGCTGCCACATACTCCTGGGGTCTTATCTTCCCTTCCATGCTGAGCACAAATCCTGAGCCAAAATAAGCCCTCCCTCCAGTTGATTCTTGTCAGATATTTTGTCTCAGCAACAAGTACAGTTACTAATATACCTGATTGGCCTGTAGGCATGTGCAAACTAGAAGGTATTTACCACCCACCTCTGTCCTGAGAATTCCTAGCAGAACATTGCTTTCTTTGAGCTTATCTTGTCACAAGGGGTGGAATTTTTCTCTCATGGCCAGATAACCTTAGGTATCTTTTCCCATGCTCCCCTCCTGTTTTGGGGTATTGGTTTTAGACACGTCCTCTCACTAACCAGGAGCTTACCAAATAAGCTAGACTGACTACCTGGCAAACTCCAGGGATCCACCTATCTCCATCTCCCCAACACTGAGATTACATGCATGCCCCAAAATGCAAGGCATTTTTAGGTGGGTCCTGGGGATTAAATTCTGGTCATCATGCTTTCGTGGTAAGCATTGTACCATCGGAGCATCTTCCCTGCCCTCATCTTTGATTTGCAACCCAGGTATGCCTTCAGCTGACTGACTCTAGCCCATCTCCACAAACTGCAACTTCCATTGGGAGCTCAAGTGAGAATCCCTCAGTGGAAAGCAGTCACTTCACAGAGATCTGACCCACAAGGTTTTGGTTTTTGTGTGAGTTTTTTTTTTTTTTTTCTGAGCCATTAGCTTTGGGGTCATTTTTCTATATTACAGCAAAATAGCGTGTTTCAAAGTTTTGTTAATTTTTTTTCAAATTTTTAATGCAAAATCTTATGGTTAAGCTGACTATAATAAACAGATAGTCATAAAAATACTGTGGTTAAGGGGGCATTGGGAAGTCCTGATTCTTGCCCGACCTCTTTCCTGAGTGGTCCTAAGAAGGCAGCAGTGGTTCTGGGCACACCTCTGCATGTCCTACCCCACCCCTGAAGTTCTCCTTACCCAGATGGAGAACTGAAGACAAAAAGACAAGGTAATGCTCTCAAGTTGCTGATAACTGACCAAGGCCTGGATTGTTTTGCCCAGTCAAAACCACCATGCTGTGGAAAATAGAAAAATATGGCAAGCCTGTGCAAATATCAGTTGTTAGATCAGAATAAGAGGGAAGGAAGGGGGATGAGGATATGGCTCAGGTGGTAGAGAGTTTGCCTAGCATGCCCTGGGTTCTATACATAGCATCACATAAAGTGTGTATGGTGAGAGATAACCTGCAAACTCAACCAGCACTCAGAAAATGGAGGTAGGAGACTGAGAAGTTCAAGTTCATCCTTGGCTACAAAAAAGTCTGTACCCAGCCTGGGCTAAATGTAACTCTACCAAAAAAGAAAAAAGAAAGGAAGGAAGGTAGGTAGGTAAAAAGGGCAATGTGTATCTTGATAAACCTAACCATAAATCAAATTTCCTCCAAGACTAAGAGAAATATTGAGCACTTGGTTTATATTTCCACCCATATTTATTAGAATCAGTTTATCTTGAGACGTATGAGCTATCTTTGTGTTCATGAAGACAACCCAAGGAAAGAACTTCAGATATGCTCAATATGAACTAAAACTCATTAGTTGCTGTGAACAAAAGCACCCCAACCCCTAAATCCTGCCAATTCCACTGAAAGCTGATTCTCATTCTTCTAACAAACCTCTTTCCCTTGTTCTTCTTTTACTTGCTAAAAAAAAATGGACTAATCAATTCTGTCCTGAAGGCCTGCCTGATAATATACCGAGACCCCGTGCTCCATCGTCAACTCGTGTTCACATTTGAAAAGGTACTGTGTGTGAATATAAAAAACCAACCTGGAGCAAGTATGTCCAAGTAATGGGATGCATTTACTCCTGAATGATATGGATCCTAAAAATAAATTTGCTCAATATTTACTATAGAACCTGGCTTTAAATTTCAGTGGATGGTTCCATTAGGAATAATGTTAGAATGGTTAAAAAGTTAACTCAGATTGAATTAAAAGGAGCATTTCATTAACACAGGTGTGGCTTAAGAGGCAGCAGAGCCAGATGTATAAACACTCCGGCTGCCATTCTCCACGTGTTAATGCCACCCAGGGTGGGTACCAATGTCCATCCCAAACTGGTATTTACAAAGGCAGTAACACAGGGAGCACTATCTCCTAGATTTGGGTGGAGTGAGCGAAATGGATGCAGAAGCAGAATTATCAAATTGCTAGAGTGAAATTTAAAACCAGAAGGGCTGGAGAGATGGCTCAGTGGGTAAAAACATTTCTGTGCAAGTGTGACGACCTGAATTCACATCCTCAGAACCTGCGTGAAAGCAGGACTCAGCCACCATCTGCAATCCCAGCCCTCCATTGATGAGTCTGAGACAAGAAGTAGAGTAGAGAGAATCCCTGGAAGCTGTGGCCAGTTAGCCTGGCTCATGCAGGGGTGCACAAGAGACCCTCCTCGAGACAAGCTGGAAGGCTAGGATGGATCCTCCAGGTTGTCCTCTGACCTCCACACACACATGCACTGTGGCAGGTACACGCAAACACGCGCACATATATAAGCATACATCATGTACACACAAAGATGTTAAGACATTTCAAGTTAGAAACAAGAGGACTGGGAATGCGCTGAGGTGGTAGAGTGCTCACCTAGAGTGCATGGAGCCTGGGTTCCATCTCCAGCACTGCATGAACAGGGCGTGATGTTGTAGGCCTGTAATCCCAGCACTTTGGAGATAGAGGCAGGAAGGATCAGAAGTTCAAAGTCATCCTCTCCTACATAGGGAATTCAAGAGAATTCATGTAGCCTGAGCTACATGAGGCCCTGTCTCAAAAATACTATAAAACACATACACACACATATTCACACTAAAACTAGGCATGAAACACCTGACTAGGAGCTAACACCATTAGATCCTTCTCCTAAGAACATCTCACTCTCATGGTCTCCACAAGAAAAGACTTAGTAATTACAATGATAAAAACAGTGATGGAGCCTTATATTAAAATTCATTTTGCTATTTACAAAGTCCTTTCCTTTAACTGCTTAGTTCTTGGTGTTTTGTGTCAGGGTGTCACTGTGTAGCCAACTCTCCCTTTCCTTGTCTCAGCCTCCCAGGACTGGGGTGACAGGCATGGGCTACCACCCCTGGTCAAGCCTTGTCCTTTACTTATTTGTACTTCCTGGCAGTTCTATGAAGTATGCATGGTGAATGCTATCATCCCATCTCACAGCCAAGGAAAATGAAGGCCAAAGAAGTGCCTATTCCTATTCTCAGCTAAACAGATTAAAACTGTGGAGTTAACTGATGTTCACTTAGCTCAATTCTCTCTCCCTCATAAAATACAATCTCCTTATATCATAATGAGATGGTACTCCTTAAATTGAAAAGAATGCTCATTATAACTCTATGCAAGTCAATATCTATATTTACTTCTTTCTCACATAACTCCAATTCCTGTACTAGGACTTCTGAAAACATGAAAGGAAAGGAAATAAGAATTTCCTCAAACACATAAAAGTTGAGCAGAATATAAATTTAAGAATGTCCTTAGGCTGTCACCAAAGACAGCTGAACAAGGAGAGGGTAAAACCCAATGCCATATTTAAAAAGCAAATGGTTGGAAAGAGAAAAAAGGTTCTGAGAAAAACAAGTTGGTTTTGTTCAGCTATTAAGCCCGAGCTCAGGGCCCAAATGTCACAGAAGCTTCAGAAAATAAAAAAAAAAAAAAAAAGAAGGAAAAGTTTTGAGATTGCAATCCTTGCTCAAGGAGGAAGTCACGTGGAGACCAGGGGCAATGGAACCAAGACTTCTACATTGAATGGTAAAACCAGGAAGAAATGACCAATCAAGAAGAGTTTTAAAAACCCACAGAGATTGTGCTATGGTGGCACTGACCCAAACAGTTGTCTTGAATGGCACAAAAGGGCAGGAGCATGTATACCTGTAACATTGTTTTATCGGAATGCTAAAACAACACTGGTGATTTGAAGAAATTAAAAATGACAAAACAAAACAGTGGTGCACACCTTTAATCCCAGCCTTCAACAGGCAGAGGTAGGAGGATCACTGTGAATTCAAGGCCAGCCTGAGACTACATAGTGAATTCTAGGTCATCCTGGGCTAGAGTGAGACCCTATCTCAAAAAGAAGGGGGCTGGGGGCGCTGGAGAAATGGCCCACTGGTTAAGTTGCTTGCCTGAAAAGTCTAATGACCTGGGTTTGATTCCTCAGTACCCACACAAAAGCCAGATGCACAGTGGCACATGCATCTGGAGTTAGTTTGAAGTGGTTAGACACCCTGGCACACCCAGTCTCTCTCTGCTTGCAAATAAATTAATCAAATATTTTTTAAAAAAGGATTACAAAAAGAATATGTTTAAAAAAGAGGATATGGAAATAAATGTGATAAACTATCTGAACACACCAAGGAAGAGGGCAGAGAGGGAAGGGGCAAGGAGAAGGGAGAGAAGGAGAGAGAGAGGTCGGTAGAGGAATAGAGAAGGGGAAGCAAAAGAGGAAGGGAGGGCAGAAGAAACTTCTAGAAAAAATGTCTGTTTGAGGGCTGGGTATATAGCTCATTTGGTAGAGTTCTTTCCTAACATACACAAACAGAATCCCTGGGTTAGACCCCCCAGTACTGCATAAACCAAGTGTTGAGCACACACCTCTAATCCCAGCCCTCAGGAGGTGGAGCAGGAAGATCTGAAGCTCAAGGTCATTCTTGGCTATATTTTGAGTTCAGCAAAGAGAAGAGAGAGAGAGAGAGAGAGAGAGAGAGAGAGAGAGAGAGAGAGAGAGAGAGAGAGAGAGAGAGAGAATCAACTTGAAGCCAAAAAATAATTAAAAACAATTGTTTGCTGCTCCATCATGTTCCTGAGAATGTGAACTCCAAGCATAAGGTCAAGGAGAACATGATTAAAAGCCACATGATGGATAAAAAGGAAGATCTGGCTGAAACTTAGCAACACAGAACTAATGAGTACACTGAGGATGGCAAGAAAGACAATGTGACCGAATGTGAAAATGTAAAGGACTAACAGGGATTCAATTACAATAACACCAGTAAGTGAAGAAAACAGACTAAACCCCAAATAATGATCATGGGCTAAATGTCTAGGCTAAAGAAAGTACAGAGGAAGCAGAAACTGTGGTGAAAGATATCATCTAAGAAAACCCACACCCTCTCCTAAGCAAATCAGTTGCCATGACTGTGTGATAGGGAAAGCTCACTGCAGGCCAGTCCAAAGGACAAAAGGCACATTCTATAAACATCCAGAAACACATACAGAGCCATGTCAATGCAGCACTGAGTGCGGAGTGTGCTGTATGCAGGTGTGGTGACAACTCTGTGACCTGTAGCTGCAGGGAGTGTCCCCAAGTCCCTTTGAGACCAATTCTCTCACCATTCCAAAGCTTGACATTTTTACAATATCAGCAATTTTATCTTCCTGCTCCTGACAGGACTGGGGTTACAGGAGTCTGTGGCCATACCCAGCTGTTTATGTAGGTAGTGGGGAACTGAACTCAGGCCCTCAGCTTGCAAGGGAAGCATTCTTCCATGCTGAGCCACCGCTCCAGCCCTATGAAGATGAGTTTTATGTGTCAACTTGACATGTGCAGACATTTGGGCAAGCTTTATTCTGTGATGTTTTGAAGAGAGATTAGCATTTAAATCGGTAAACTAAAAAATACATTATATGCATGTATAAAAAGCCCCAATGAAGCTGAGCAAGGTGGCACATGCCTTCAATCCCAACACTTGGGAGGCAGAGGTAGAAGGATTGCTGTGAGTTTGAGACCAGCCTAAAACTCCATAGTATATTCCAGGTCAGCCTGAGCTAGAGTGAGACCCTACCTGGAAAAACAAAAGTCAAAATGAAACCCATGGTTATGTATAATGAATGTATACTATAAATAATAAATAAATTTGCAGGCTGAGGAAAGCAAGTTAACCTCCCCAAGTGAGTGACTCTACTCCAGTCAATTAAAGACAAAACAAAAAGCTGAATTCTGGACCAGGGACCTGGCTCTGTTGGCGAGTTCTTGTCTAACATGTAAAAAGTCTAGGGTTCCCTACCCAGCACTAAATGAAAGTGAACGTGGTGGTGCACACCAGTAATTCCAGCATTAGAGAAGTGGAGGAAACTGGGCGAGTTCAGGGTTATCCTCTGCTCTAGCCAGTTCAAAGTCAGGCTGGACTAGGTGAGATCCTGTCTCTTCCTATCCTGCTGCCTGAGCTGGAGCACTGGTCTTTTCCAAAAGTTTTCAGATATAGACTGAGATACTGGTTCTCTTTGAGTCTTGTCATGATATGAACTGCAGTGTCACCCATAGGCTCGTGTGTGGAGGGCTTCCTCCCCAGCTGGGCCACTGCTTTGTGTAACCTTCAGGAGGTGGAGCCTGCCAGGCTTTGGAAGATTATAGCTTGGCCTCTAGTTTTGGCCTTGTTCCCTACTTCCTGGACTACCAAGGTGACAGGAGCCTCTGTTACACTCCTATTGACACAAACAGTACCACACTTTCCAACTGTGATGGACCGAACCTTCTGAAACCGTGAACCAACATAAACACTCCCTTGGGTTGTTTCTATCAGGCATTTAGTCACTGTGACATAAAAGTAACTGTTATAAGTACTGATGTAGCTCAATTGATAGGATGCTTGCCTAGCAGGCATGAGGCCATGGGTTCCAGGCCCAGCACTACAAAACCTCAGTAACAAACAGTTCCCAGGTCTGCTGGCTTTGAGAGCAAGTTTCCACTCTCAGCTGTCCTGGTTCCCAGCCTTAGGGTGCAGCCTGGGATGGAACAACACCTCAGTATCTCTACTTCTCGAGTTTCCCAGCCACAAGTATCAGAACTTCTCGGACTCCATAATGACATATGACGTAGAGTAGTTCCTTAAATAAGTCACACCCTCAGACAAAGACACCACAGGCACACATATGCCATTTGTTCTATTTCTCCAGAGAATCCTAAGTAACACACCTAAAAAGTAAAGAGAAAATATATATCAAACTGATCTCATGTGTTTCCATAGCAACACACACTGGCTGAAGACTAGAGAAATATCCACAAAATTTTAATGAAAAGAAACTGTGACTCAGGAGCATTCAGTCCTGACATCTTTCTACTGTAGAGATAATGACAGATCTTTTCAAAAATAAAAGAGCTGGGAATGGCAGCCATGTGCTCTTCTGGAAAAATAAAAACAAAAAAGAAAAGAAAAAATATATATGTATATCTGACAGTGTCATTTCAACAGATAAGAGATAAATGAAAGATCAAAGAAGCTATAATGCAACCGCTGGTGGGAACCACTTCTCAAAGAAGTTACACTAACATGATAGAAATTATAATTACAAAATGTAAACACTACAAATATGAATAATTCGAAAATGATAATCGCAGGACTCAGGGTATAGCTCAGTTGGTAGAGTGCTTGCCTACCACAATAAACTTCTAAGTTTGATCCCCAGCAATGAACAAAACTGGGTTTGGTGGTACATACTTGTAAAACCAGCATTAGAGAGGTAGAGTCAAGAGGAGCAGTCATTCAAGGTCATCATCAGCTAATAGCTTGAGACCAGCCTAGGATACTTGAGACCCTGTCTCAAAATAATAATAAAGCCAGGTGTGGTGGCTCACACCTTTAATCCCAGCAGATGGAAGGAAGAGGTAGGAGGATCACTGTAAATTCAAGGCAAGCCTAGAACTACAGAGTGAGTTCCAGATCAGCCTGGGCTAGAGTGCACACTGGCTAAAAATTAATAATAATAATAACAGTAATAATAAGTCCAGTAGTTTATCTGAGCAATCACACTTAAATCACTATTTCATATTTATAAGACACATCTACTTGAGGGTCCACATAGAAAGACACAAGTCACTTCTGTGTGAACTCTGGCAATTTCTGTAGGTGGCATTCTAAAGAACTTACTCATTTTACCTTCTTATTTTTTGTAACAAAACTGGAGTGATGGCTCAGTGCTTAGTGACACTTGCTTGAATTATTATTTTTTTAAGCAATAAAGCATTTTTCAGGGAAGTAACAGTTTTATTTTTCCCTTTATTATTATTAATTTTTTAGCTTAGCATACGAAATAATGGGCTCCATTAAACAGTTTCTCTTCTTTAAAAATGCTAGAAGTTAACCTGCAAAGATTCTTAACAATCATGGAAATATTACTCATTGTTCTTCACTTGTTTTGCTAAAATGCATTTCAGGTTCTAAAAATATCAAGTTGTTCCCTAGCTATCTTCTTGCTATTAAAAATTCAACACCAGGCTTCCATGGATGATTCACAAATGCTTCTGTGAACCTTCTCTGCACTCCGGCTCTCAACAGAGCTACAGAATCTTTCCAAGAAGACCTTTGGCTCCTTCCCACTTCAACATCCAGGCCTGCAGTGACGACATTGTTACCTCCATAGCAATTCAGTAACAGTGACCCAGACATGGTCTTCACTGAAGCAGAAAACCTATGCAGATAGGCTAGCAGTAGACCTAGATTGAAATAGTGACTCATTTTCTAGCTGTGTGATCTTGGTGAATTCTTTTGTGCTGATTCTCAGAGGCTCAGACCACTAAACATAATATGTAATGTTAAGATTTAAACAGGTTGGGGTTATAGTTCAGTTGGTAGAGTATTTGTCTGTCATGCACAGGTCCTGGGCTCAATCCCCAGTGTGTAAATCAGTTGACACAGATGAAATCCTAACTAAATGGCAGCTCGTGTTATTTTCAAAATAATTACAGATGCCCCTCAACATATGATGGAGTCCTGATTAACCCATCATAAATTTAAAATGTCAGTGAATACAGGCCCCTGTGGTGGTTTGAATGTAATCTGTCCCCTATAGACTTCTGTTTGAAAATGTAATCCCCAGCTGGCGGCACTGTTTGGGAAGATTGTGGAACCTTTGGGAAGAGGTGGAGCCTTGCTGGAGAAGTGTGTCATTAGGAGCCAGGCTTCAAGGTGTCACAACCAGCTCTCCTTGCTGTTCTCTCTGTATGGATTTCCTGTCTGAGCACGTGACAGTGTGACCCAGGTTTCCTGCTCCTGCCACTTATTCCCCATGCCTCAAAGCCATAAACCGAAAATTAACCCTCTCCTTTCTTAAGCTGCTCTGGTCGGGTAATTTGTCCCAGCAACGAGAAGGTAACTGATACCACCCAGAGCCCACTGGACATCAATCACACTTAGCAATAGTGTGCTGATGGCTGCCAGCTCGTCACCTTCACCTTCACCTTCATGACCCAGCATCCAAAGAAAACACATCTAGCATCTAAAGAAAACCTTTTTTTTTGGGGGGGGGGATGTGGGTGTGTAATACGTGTGGTGTGTGCACATGTGTGTGGAGATGCACGTGCCCTGTGCAAAGGCATGCAGAGGCCAGAGGAGAACACTGGCTGTCCTCCTTTGGCGGCTCACCTTGACACAATCTCCCACTGAACCTGAGCTGCTGTTGTCAGACAAAAGGGCCTGAAAGGGTCACTGGGGTGCATGGTCATGCCCAACTCTTTACATGATGGAGAATCAAGCTCAGGATGAATCAGGCATTCTCAGGCTCTCCTGCTTCCCTGCTGAGCCATCTCCTCAGCCCCCAAAGTGAGTCTGGTTCTGGTTATCACTAGACCAGGAGAAAGCGTGAACTTCAAAATCTGAAATACACTTTCTGCTGAATGACTGTCACTTTTGTACAACTTAAAACCAATTTATTAAAAAAAAACCAATTTATATATATATATATAATATAAAACCCAGCCATCATAAGCTGCCAGCCCTGTGTAACTATTTCATTTGTTGGAAAAAAGAGTTGGAGGGAGAATCAAATTGGAAAGCATTCTAGAAGCCTCTCCAAAATCAGCTTCCATGGCATCTCAGTTTTGTGTGTCTGTGTCCTTTCCAGGGTCCTTCAGTTCCAACCATAAAACCTGGTGTCCCACACAGCAAGGCCTCTTATGGACTCAAATAGAAAGGAGATCTCTGCTCATTATTCCAGGGTATCAGCTTCACAGCTTGGGTCTGGATTAAGTTTTATGACCCTTGGAGTATATCATTTACCAAGTTGTAAAGTGCAATCAGGTTGTTTGACTTCCCAGAAACCAGGTCCATGAGATAGGGCTCAACCTTTCCGGGTGAATGAATGACCAGAATGAAAACCCCTCCTAACCTCCACTGAACCCTGACCCTCAAGAGTGGAGTCAGCCTGCTCACCAGGCCATAGAATGCTGTCTGGCCAGCTCCCTGAGGACACTCCTCCTTCCACCCCCTAGGAGGTGTTTATAGAGCACACAGAGCTGCCCAAGGAGGAAGAGTTCCTGAAGCAAGGAACCTTAGCCTGGTCTTCTGTGAGAGAAGAATAAACACCAACTTTGTGGAGATTTATGATAAGAAAATACTTTGCTCTGGATACAGGGCCAAGCCCTCTTAAATTGGCATAGCCATCCAAGGCACAGGGCGTTCTCTGGGGCACGGGCCTGGGCCTGAGTTCGCACCAAGGGAAGCCCTCCCTGTCTAGGATCTAATGGACCATGAGAAGACAGCTCTGGAACTCCTGGATGCCTACCTCACACAGTCAGGATCTGCTTCTTTTATTGTGACAGGGTGCAGGAGCCAGGGATAGACACACTTTGTCCTGTGACCTAGGTATCCTTACTAAGAACACACACACACACACACACAACTCTCAATTCTGTGTTCAAATCTCATGTTGAGGGCTGAGGAGGTGACCAGGTTGGTGGAGTGCTTGCCTAGCTGACATTTCGGTATTTGATTTCTTCTCCACAACTCTAGTTTTCGTGCATGTGGCTATGTACAGCAAAGGCCTCTTAAAGAACTCTTGAGGAAACAATCTCTACACTATGGTTGGTTGTAGGAAAGTGTTTCCTTGTTAGTCAATAGAACCTCCCACAGTTCAGGACGAGCAGAGAGATTTTAAGGAATTGGTGCATGTCACTGTGAAATCCAAAACCCTAGGGCAGGCCTCAGTCTTTACTTAGGCCTTCCTGACTTGAGGGGCCACCACACTACAGAGACTAATCTGCTTTCTTCTAGGTCCACTGGTTGAAATATTAAGCTCATCCAAAAGAAATATCTAGCATAGAATAAAAATCTATAGAATATCTATCCTATCATAGAAATATCTAGAATAACTGGGAATATAGTTCAGTGGTAGAGTTCTTATCTAGCATGCATGAGACCCTGGATTTGATCCTAAGAAATACCCCTTCAAAAAACATTCATGTCCTAGAAATATCTAAAATAACACTTGACCAAAGGCCCGGCCAAGTTGACACATAAAATTATCATTCCAGTATAGCCAGCGGCCTCCTCCAGACTCCACCATCCCAATCCCAAAAGAGGGAGTTCCTCTCGGCCCTTACACTTCTCTCACTTTCAGTTTAGATTTAGTACCAAAACCAGGACAGGAATATTAGGCTCTTCCCATGACATATGGGCAAAGAAGAGCAAAGAGTTTGAGGAATGAATGGGGCACAAGGTCCCCTCCCACAGCTGAAATACACCTTTAATAAGATTACAGAAGTGAGAGGAGATGAGCAGAGTTGACAGCACAGGTTTCTAAAGAACTCAGTGCACCAGTGTGGAGACCTGCTATGCCTGGGAGCCAGCAATTCCTCTTTCAATTCCTGGAGTTATGGCTTTCTTTCCAACACCTACTCGAACTCTCCTTTTCCTTGGGGGAAGGGTTGAGGCATCTGCACACAGATATTCCTAGAGCGAAGCAGGTTAGGCTTGGAGTTGTTAGGTTGGAGTTGAAAGTCCAGTCCAAACCCTCAGCCTTTATCAATTATCAATTGTCATATAAGGAAATAGCCCAGGCAGACCACTCATGAACAGTTTCCTCATAGTCTTTCCTAATCAGTCTTACCCTTAAAAGGGGAGATTTAGAACAAATTTCTGCTTGGACCCCCAAGTCCAAACAGTCCATGGTTTGCATTTTACTGGTGTGAACTGGGGAAGATTGAGCCTCCTTGAAAATAATGACTCAAGGAGCTTCATGAAAGACCTGTCATGGGGGAAGGAATGGACAGAGGTAGGAGGATCACTGAGTTCGAGGTCAGCCTTGGACCATAAAGTGAGATCCAGGTCAACCTAGGCTAGAGCGAGACCGTACCTCAAAAAAAAAGTTTTATTAATGTGATTATTATCTTGATATGGACAAGCATGAAGTTTATCTAGGCATAATATGTGCATATGTAATTCCTAGTGTATAATGCAAGAATATCCCCTTGCATAATTATCTATCTCGCACACTTTTACAATTTCTTGTATCCTCACTGTCCCAGCCCCCACCCTGCTCTAGGAGCGCAGGTCGCACACTGCTCCCTGGCTACTGTGGAATCATCCATAGATCATCACCAGACTTCGGCTGAGCCACAGTCTTTCTTGGTGGCTGGTGGTCTCTGAATGAATAATAAGCTGAAATAATCTTGCTCAGATGTAAAACTCAAGTCTTTCTGGGATTCTTCCAGTACGCAGAGCAGACCTGAAATGAGAGCAGAGAGCGGCCATTCAGAAAGGAATGTGAGGAGAATGCTAACAACCTGCTAGCCCTTGGCTCTAAGCACCCCGAGGAGCTGCACCTCTGTTCTGCCTGGATCCTGATGGGCCTGTGCTTCCTGGCATCCTAGCAAATAAAACAAGTATGAGCGCTTCTAGAATCCATACCATGAATTACCCTCCCTGAGTAAATTCCTTAATGTTAGCTTTCTAGCACCTGTGAGAGAAAGAAGGAAAAGGAAGGATGGGGAGGGAGGGAGAGAGCGAGAAGGATTAAGGGAGAAGAAAATTCTAGAAATTATGTCATGTGGCACACTTCAGTGCTCAGATTGTCTACAGAGAATTAGGTGAGATAAGGAGCCCAGAAGGGCATTGTAATTCATAAATATGATCCATGACAGCTGCTTAAAGACCAATATCTTAGGGACTGGAGAGACAGGTTAACAGTTAAGGCCCTTGTCTGCAAAGCCAAAGGACCTGGGTTCAATTCTCCAGTACCTACATAAAGCCAGATGCACAAAGTAGTGTGAGCATCTGGTGTTCGTTTGCATTGGCTAGAGGTCCTGACATACCCATTCTTTCTTTCTCTTTCTCTCTCTCTCCCTCCCTCCCTTTCTCTCTCCCTATCTCTCTCTCTCAGCTTTGAAAATAAATAAATTAATTTAATTAAATGCAAAACTAATAGCTTGTTGTGCTGCATCACCTTAATTTTTTCAAAGTTTTAATAATATGTTATCTTTCTTTGTGATCCTGAGGATTACATAATATAAATTCGCCCTTCAGATTAATGGAACCCATCAAGCAATGTGTGCATTGTATACATGTATTGTGTTACAAAGGAACCCATTATTTTAGATATTTAATATGGACTCATAAAAAAATTACATGCCATAGCAACAGAATAACAGCCTTTACAAAATGGTCAATTTTTGTATTCAACCTGGAATGCCTGTTCTCTCTATGAACTCCACCAGACATCTTAAACTTCTAAAGACAATCAAACCTGCACTGTGTGTCTGTTTGTAAAAGTTAATTATAACATCATATTTCCTGGCTTTGGGCTAGAATAAGATCAACTCCACCTGGCAACTGATTAGGTCATAGCACACGAATGTTCTGATTAGTTGCTGATGATATTGTAAATATTTCTCTGGGGAAATTTGTGGTTCAAGACATTAGCAGGTCATAATATCCAGACGGGGACACCCATAGTACAATTGATCTGCACGTGAGGACAGGCTGGCGGCCAGTATTAAGGAGTCTGCAGCAGTGAATGTTGTTAATGTAAGCTTAGCTTCATTTGCTGTCACTGTGAGATAAATATGGTCTTATTTACTGGAAAAGCATTTTCAAAACATGAAATAAGAGGGAGGAACAACAAATAAAGTGCTGTTGATGAAACAATGGGCAATGTCTGGTCGATAATATAACCTAGTATGGGTGGTCCTTGGGATGCTCCCCAAAATAATAATTCTGAGGTAGAGTTATTAAAGAAAATTATATACTAAAAGAGCCCACTGTTCTCAGGTAGTACTCAGGCAAACGAGCTTGTTTGTTTTGCTGTGTGATTTCTCAGAGTCTTGAACAGCTTTGGGAGTCTCCACACAGTGGTTGAAGCATAACTCGGAGCATCCCATGGTTTCTTCCTTCTGGAGGCATTCTGTGTGGCCAGGAGTCCATGAAGCATGCTTTGAGAAGTGCTGGTCTAAGTGTCCCCAAGCGCTTCCTAGGTTCTGGTGGTTGTTTTTGCTTTGAGACAGGGTCTTGCCATGTACCTGGGATTGGCTTGGAATTCGGGCAAGCCTCCCGCGTCAGACCAGCATAAGTCACCACACCCGATTTAGAGGCTTGTGTTTTGGTTCACTGGCTCACACATAGATTTATAACCAAGCTGGCCTGTCTATTGGCAGAATATATAAATTTATGAAAAATATGAATGTATATATAGATTAGTATACGAATGAATATATGAAATTAGAGTCACTTTGAACACATACAATCAAAAGACTTCATCACCCTTTTCTCTCTCTCTCTCTCTCTCTCTCTCTCTCTGTCTCTCTCTGTGTATGTGTGTGTGTGTGTGTGTGTGTGTGTGTCACATGCACGTGCACATGCACATGTGGAGGTCTGAGGACAGCCTCAGATCTCCTTCCTCTGGAACACCAACCACCTCTTTTGAAATTGGGTCTCTCGCCAGGTGTGATGGCACACGCCTTTAATCCCAGCACTCGGGAGGCAGAGGTAGGATGATTGCCGTGATTTCAAGGCCACCCTGACACTACAGAGTGAATACCAGGTCAGCCTGGACTAGAGCGAGACCCTACCTCAAAAAACCAAAAACAAAAAAATAAAAAGAAATTGGGTCTCTCATTGCCTGAAGCTCACCCTATGGCTAGACTAGCTAACCAGAGACCCCAGGGATCCACCTGTCTTTGCCTCTCCAGAGATGAGATTCCAAACACTAGCTTCCATCCTTGGCTTTTATAAATGGGTGCTGCCCATCAACTGTAGTCCTCAGGCTTGCAGGGCCAGCCTGTGCACCTCCCTTTCAACTGCCTTCATTTCCAACATGAAAGTGTTCTTGCTTTGATTTTTGAATACTTCTTTTTCTGCTCATCTGGTACCCAGAATAGATGTTCCTGAGAAGAGAAACAAATCAGGGCAAATTTTCTAGAGCATTTCCAGGAAAACTTCACAGAGAGCAGAGACAGGTGAGCTGGTAACCCAAGGAGCTGAGCAGCCTGATGAAGAAGCATTAGGAAGCTCACTGTCTGCAAGACATTGCCTGTTGCCTTTACTGTTCACGCCAATTTAACATTCTGCACCACAATGTGATTTAAAATGAAACTTCTAAACACCCTGGCAGGAAATGAAATAATACTCTAATAAGGTGCCCTAAGTCACAGCCTGTGGCTAGCAGTGACCCAGTGAGTCTAAATCTTAGGGAAGGGACATTGTTAAGACCTCCAGAGAAAGTCAGGGTCCCCATGAGGAAAGACAAGACACTGAGGGAAGGGGATGGTGGGTTTGTAACTGCAGGCAGGCCCATCAAATGGGATGCTCACCATGCCCCAAAGATGTGGGCAGAGAGGCTGAAGAACCCTGCCTTCTGGAGCCAGTAAATGCAGAAACACCCGACACACACACACACACACACACACACACACACACACACACACACACCCTGGGGTCTTCTCTTCGGCCTTG
>PVHP010037606.1:0-17127 GCA_004024765.1 Zapus hudsonius
CTCTCACATCCTTTCATACATTTCTCAAGCCAGTGAGATCTTGGGGCATTTAGCTATATTCACTTCCTGACTTGCTCACATGAGCAAGTATGCCATCCTTCTTGTTCACCCATGTTGCTAGAATTTTCCTCCTCTTAAAATGAAAAAAATAGTCTGTTTTGCTCACTCTAGGCTAGGTTGACATGGAACTCTGTAATTCCAAGCTGACCTCAGATACACAGAGATCCTCTTACCTCTGCCTCTTCAGTGTTGGGATCAAAAGTGTGTGCCACCACACCTGGCAAAGAAAGTGTATCATTGTCTATCCAGACACTTCTTTTTTTCTTTCCCTTCCTTTTCTTTTATTAAGTAGAAACTTTGTATGAATGCATCATGTGTTAGTACCATCATTTCCCTCCTCCCTGGCCCCACTCCACTGAAGGCCCCCCTTACTGGGATTACTGGTATTTACCATGAAGTTGTGGGTTATGAGTTTTGAGAGCAGCAGTCAGTCATTGGTTTGTGGGGGGTGGGAGGTGCCTCTGGATATTTCCTCCCAGCCCATAGCTCTTACATTCTTTCAACCCCCTCTTCTGCAAAATTACTTGAGACTTGGTGGATGTGTTTTAAGTTTACATTAGTATTGAGCTCTTGGCAGCTTTGGGATTTCTGTTTTGGTGCATTTTGATTATCCTCAGTGTCTGTCTCCATCACTCTGGCACAGGTTGTCAGGCTCACCACTCTTGCAGCACTCTTGCTCATCTCACCAATTCCTCTGTGGTTTCACCTGGGCCCTACCTGATGTGCGCGGTATGGCCCATCTCTTGCACGGGAGTCAGCTATCCTTTTCTTCTTGAAAGATTTTGGTTGCCCTTGGTTCTCCTTGCTTTCTGCAAAAGAAAAACAGATTCTCCAGCAGTGAGATCAGGATAGGTTAAAGGTGATAAGCATTGTTGATTTAGAGAGATTTTGATGGTTGTAGCCTCACTTTGGGCCAAAGACTAGTGGGAACTTCTCATTGGGTTCAGAATCTTGGTCTCCATTGGATACTGACTTGGTTTCCAGTATCTTTTCTACTGAGTGGATCTATTTTCCAATCATAGAGCCATTGGTTACCCACCTAGGCTGTGTGCCACTATTAAACAGGTGTCTACAACTTGTTGGGCTGGTTACTTTCCTACAGCAGTGTCCCCTGCTAGCTCATGTTGTTGGCCGTTTCCCCCCTGCAGCCCATGTAGCACTTTTCAGCCCTATACAAGCAACCATCTGGGAACGGGCTTCAGTGCTGATTAAGCCTGATTTCTTGATGTTCTGAGTCGGCAGCATTTGGTTCCACGCTTCTTTTAGTGATCCATATGATGGGTGCCTGGCTTGAGTCCATATCTTAGCTATTGTGACATGTGCTTGTACTGCAATTGCTTTAACCTTTCATATGGGCTCAGAGTTACTTGTCATTTCTTTCTTTTAACTCCTAGAACTTCCTTAATGGCTTCTAAAATTAAATATTATTTTGATGACTTCTCAGTTTTGGTTAGTTTTTAAATACTTTATCTCTATATCTAAGGAATATTTTTTCCAAGAATAGTTTTCTTAATAGCCTTTAATTTTTTTTAATCTCTTTGAAAGTGTCAGTCTATTTCCTCATGGGTTACAAGGTTTCTGATTAGAAGTCCCTGACAGCCTTATAGAAGGTCCTTCAGATTTACATTGCTCTATTGCTCTATTTCTGCTTTGAGGATTTTCTTTGTCCTTGACATTTGATACTTTGATTAAAAATGAGTTTTAGATTGTTATTTTTTGAATTGTCTTACAAGTTCCACTGGGCCTCTTGGAGCAATATGTCCACATAACTATTAAGATTTTGGGAACTGGAGAGATTGCTCAGCAGTTAAAGTATTTGCTTGGAAACCCTGATGGCCCAGGTTTGAATCCCTAGTACCCATGTAAAACTGGATGCACTAGTGGTGCCTGCATCTGAATTTCATTTGCCATGGCATGAAGCCTTGGATCGTCCACACTCATTCTCTCTGTAGGATTCTTTCGGTTTGTCTATCAAGTAAATATATATATATATATATATATATATATATATATATATATATATATATATATATACACATATAGAAAGAGAAAGGAAATTTAAATCATTTTTACTTTGTTTAATTTTTCTAGATTTTGTTAATATGTGTGATAACTACACATATGTAAATGTGTGTGTGTGTGTGTGTGTGTGTGTGCCTGTATGCCAGAATCTTACCTGTGTACAGGAGATCTGAACTCAGGTCCCCAAGCTGTGCAGTGTATTAGTAGGAGTCCTCTATAGGTACAGAAAAGACAGAATCAATATTGTCATTAAGGTTATTAATTAGATTATCTTACAGGATATGAGCAGCACAGTCCAACAATAACTGTCTGCAGTCTGTAGAGTCAGAGAACCCGAGAGCTCCTCAATGCATGAGGCTGAATGCTTCAGTGTTGCAGTCTCATACTGAAGGCTGGAGTATTTGGGAAAGGCTGCTGGGATTCAACGCATATTGATAGACTGACAAAGCTGTGGTCCAATAATATCTGACGTTAGCTCTTCTTGCCTCCCCTCTCCTCTTTGTCTCTCTCTCTCCCTTCCTCCCCATTCCTCTTTCCAATTTGGTAGAAAGGGGGTTGATACAAAGTCTGGTGTAGCCCAGATTCCCCAGGCTATGCATTTGAGGATGACTTTAAGCTCCTGACTTTGTTGCTTCCATTTCACAAAAGCATGTGCCACCATACTTGGCTGGTGTTTATTTCTTTCTTAAAATTCTAATAATTTTGCCATGCATATGTGTTTATAGTATGCATGTATGTGTGTGAGTGCACAGACACGTGTGCCTGTGGTGGCCAGAGGTCAATGTCAAGGTATCTTCTTCAATCAGTCTTTTTTATCCTTACTTTCAAAAGCAAAGTTACTCACTGGACTGAACCTGGAGCTCATGGATTCAGCTAGTGGCTAAGCAGCAAGCCCTAGGGCTCCTCCTGCTTCTGTTTCCCTGGTGCTGGGATTTTAGCTATATGCCCTATACCTGACTAAAACGTGGGTGATGCAGATCTGAACTCAGGTCTTCATGTTTGCATGGTAAGCATTGTACTAACAGAGGCACTTTTTCCTATTACTTTATGAATTTTATATTTAAGTGACATTTTGTTCTTTAATATTTTACAGGCATTCTGGTGCTTAAGTGAATTTAATTCTTCTTTTAAGATTAAGAATTCAGCAACAAAAAAATCTGGTCATTTTATAACCACTATAATGTTGCTTGTGCTTTTGGCTCAACAGTATTTTTGAACAAAATTAATTCTTCCCTTTGAGGCTGTATTCCCACCCCACTCACAAAGGATCAGTAAAGTGACATTTGTCAGCTTTACTTGGAGCTATAGTGTATAACCTCCATCATACCATGAAGCAGGAGATACACAGTAGCAATTGTTGTACAGAGCCTCCTACTTTATAGGCCAAGGTTCTTGTCACTGTGTTCAACACACAGCTAGTAAGTAGTCCATGACACAATTTTGATGCACAAGTAGGATAAATATATATTTTCCACTGAGCAACCTGATTAAGACCTGGAAATTTAACCTTCCTAGGTATTCTGCAGGCTTCATTCCTTGATTAAAACTTTGCTCACAAATTAGCAAGAATCTTTAGCTAATTGTAAACAACAAAAAAATTCTGACAAAACATTTCTTTCCAAGGTATTTGGAATTCATCTTCATAACCAAAGGCTGAAGTAAATATTTTACTTCATAAGTCCTGAAGTAAATATTTTAATTAGTATTTTAAAGTCAGTGCTGTTCAAATGTGTATATACACAGGTGTTACATATGATCCAAGAAGATAGGTCAAGTACCCATAAATCTGTCAGGGTTGATAATAAAAGAAACACATAATTTGGCTTAAATATATTTATTAAAATAGTTTCTTATTAAAACACTACATATGAAAGTCTAATAGCCATTATTAAGAATGTATGAGAGGAAAAGTGTCCCAGGTTTCCAAGTTTTTTGGATTTTTGGATATTTGAATAATTTCACTAACATTATTACTTGAGCATTCTTAATGCAAATTTCATATTTTACACTTTCATCTCAACACAATACATGCTAGTAAGTGGGCAATAATAACAGCAAGAAAACCTTAGTGAGAGATAATGTCCTGGTAATGAAGAAGTGTGTTCTACACCAACTGAAACGTATTTGGGTTTAGATTTTATTTATTTTTTATAATTTAAAAATATTTTTATGTATTTATTTGCAAGAAAAGAGAAAGAGAGGGAGGAAGAGAGAGGAGAAGAAAACAGACAAATAGGGAGAATGGAGAATGATCATATCAGGGCCTCCAGCCACTGTAAACAAATTTCAGATGCATGTGCCACTTTGTGTATCTGGTTTTATGTGGGTAAAATCAAATCAAACCCAGATCATTAGGCTTTGTAGGCAAGTACCTTAACTACTAAACCGTCACTCCAGCCCTATTTTCTTTTCTTTTTTTTAATTTTACTGGGAACCTTTATATATGAACGTATTGCAAGATGGTCATATTCCCACTGGATTATCCACTGAAGCCCCTCCTCAGAAAGGGTATTAGAAGTGACTGTGGGGTCATGGATGCACCAGTCAGATCTTGTGGGAGGACAAAGCTTCTTAGCACACTCTCCTACCTGATGGCTCTTACATTCTTTCTGCCCCCTTGCATGCAATATTCTGTGAGCTTTTAAGGGTGTGTTAGAAGTCTCCAAAAATGTTGAGCTTTTCTGAAGACTGTAAGTTTCTGCCTTGATGAGTTTTGAGTCTACTCAGTGTCTACCACTCTCTCTGGGAAAGATTCTCTGTCTAGCAGTGAGAGCAAAAATCAAATTCAATCCACCATGTCTGCAATGTTTCCTGGGCCCTGGGAGATGTGACAGAGATGACTTAATATCTTGCTAGATACTTGGGTGTATGTTCTTGTTATTCTTATGGTCTTTGGACACTCAGGTATTCCCTGCCATCTGTAAATACCAACTTCTCTAATGATGAGTGAGAAAAAGGGAGAAGAGAGGTAAACATAGACATTTATAAAACTTTTTTGATGGTTATAACCTCTCCATCTAACCAACAAGCAGTGGAAATTTCCATCTAGGGTGTATGATCTTTTTTTCTTTACATTTAAAATTGCATATTGTATTTTTTAATATATATTTATTGTCCATAATGAGGCCTAGGCTTCTTACTTGGTTTTGAGTTAAGACGTGAATTCCCTTCCACTGAAGGGAAGGCCTCATATCCAATAAGAGAACAGTTGAGTCTATGACCATACCACCCTGAATGTGCTTGATGTCATCAGAGAGCAATTGATTACCCCTCATAACTTCTGCGTGACTGTTGCACCAGTGTGTATATCATGCTTGGCTGGTTGATTTTGCAGCTTGCAACATCCACTGCTTATTCACACTGTTGGTGACTTTTATCCACCATCTTATATAGTGCTTTCTAGCATTATAACAGGTAGCTCTCAGGCAGCTGGCTTCCATCTCAATTACCATTTGATTTCTCAACATCCTGCAACTTCAGCCTGTTGCGTTTTCAGCAATAGGGTCTTAACACCTACTTCTGGTAGGTATCAAAGTGCTTTAGCAATGGCTTGAATTGTTTTGAGGGTCTCATGGGCCTCTCTGACAAACAGTTCACTGTGAATAAGAGAGTGAACGACTGGGGTTTATCAACAACAGCCTGTCGAAAGACTGCTCTCAACTTTCTTAGGTATTGAATACTATTAAAACATGCCAAAGAATTCCCACATAAAAATGTAAAGGGCACCAAGCAATAATATTTGGGATTTAGATTGGTTATATTTTAAGGGTTAATATTTTCATTAGCATGAATCCATCTGCTGCCAACTTTCTGACGATTTTTAGTGTATGTAGCATGTGATGGTAACATTATGGACCTGTCTGTTGGCACAGATAGTGGGAAGGCAAATATTAGATCATGGCTTTGGTTTGCTGAATTATAAGATTCAAAATGAGAGAAACTGAAATTGGAAGAATAAACAGCTATATGCCAATCATTGTTTTGTTGTGGTTGTTATTGTTTCAGAGTATTCCCTGGATTGTTTTAGCTCTTTTCTACTATTGAAACTTCCACATTCCTTCTTACTTTACCATGAATGCTTGTCCAGCTTTGAATTTTCATTAAAGGTTACCTTATCTGCTGTTTCCCAATACTGTGACATAACTCTTCAAAGCAATAGTTATCTCTCCTTCCCAGATTTCTACTCAGAGTTCTCCAGCTACCTCCATTATTTCACTTGGTTACAACTCTTTATTTCTTGTTTCCACTGAATAGAGACTTTTAAATAGAAACCATCTTTTTTTTTGTAATTCTTGTGTAACTCACAGTGCCCAATTCATGCTTAACTGAAGTAATAATTGGGAAATGAAAAAGAAATATGATGAAAAACATCATGGCAGTTTGAAAAGGAAAAATATACATGGAATAACGTGATGCAAAATTAATAGGAGAGTCCACTGAGTAGACTGGAGAGTCAGCTGAACGACTAACTGTATTAGGTCCAGAGACCTGGCCCAGCTGTGCCTAGGTGCTGCTGGGTACTATGCAATGGCAGCTCCTGCATCTCTCTGGGCTGCAGTGTCCTCTCGAAAATAAAAAACTGAAATTGGAACAAAGTCAAGGTAACGCTGTAACATTTTAGGGTGAATGCCAATGGTAAAGTGCTAAAATTCTTAAATCTGTATCTAGAATGTAGAGTATTAGAATACCCTAAATATATAATACAGATATACAGGTATATATATATTATTGTAACTGTGTATACAATATTCAATAACTGAATACTAAATTATATACACTATTACTATGACCTGTGAGTTATATACTATATATATATAACATTACTGTATTATATAATTGATACAACTGCATTTAATTTGCATCTTACCTCTTAATCAGACTAAGATTTTAAATCTATAATGAACCTCAATGTTTTTTTTTTCTACATGCAATATACCACTTCATGGGCAATGAAAAATGGTTATTATTATCTGTACAAGGATATTTCCCAGGGAATGGGGTTCCAGGACCAGAATTGGAACCTTTGGCTCCTCCGTTTACATTATGGCACTTTTCACAGTTATTCTTAAAACCCTATTGATTCAAAATCTGTACTTGCAACCTATGAATCCTCTATAGAAGACCAAAGTGCTTAGTTTTACAAATTAGAGATTGAAAAAAAATCCATTATTCCTTAGCTATCTTTAAAGGACTAAAATGTGCTAAAATAAAGTTTATAGGAAAACTTAAAGCCTTCATTTTCTTCCATATCACCTGCAGTGTCAATCAATGCACAATTATGTGGAAGAGCTTTCCCCTTCCAGACTGGAACCTAACACTGGCTCTCTATTTGTGCTACAACTAGTATGAAAAGATTCCTAATTATAATTATTTCCTACAATCTATAATGTTTATATTTATGTGAGAATTTACTTAATAATTTATGTGTCTTTTGTCTTTTCCAACTACAATGTTAGTTCATTCTGCACTAAGGATTTCATTTGTCTTACTCAGTAGGTATGCACAGGAATTAGCATTTTTTCTGAAATAGGATCAGTAAGCATTTCCCAAATGAGAGAGACAAAAAGCATTTACCAGTAAGGAGCATAAATAGGAAAACTCCTATTTATAGTGGATAACACCATAATTTGGAGCATGTTAGTGAATATCTGCATATTTGCACACATTAATATCAAAATTCAAATGTTCCAGTGCATAATGAAGTGATTAATAATCCCATTATTATATCTCTGTACTTAAGGACGCTGTTGTTGACTTGAGATCAATATTTATATCATGAATTTGTGGAAATTTATGCTCAATGAATGAAGCATGTCTTTAGTTCTATGGGATAAAGAATTTAATCCTTGGAGTAAAGCGTACTTGCATTTTAATTGAAATCTAGAACTTCCATAAACATGGATATGAAAATTAAACTTATCTAAATGATCCAATAACAAAATATTTCACCTATTGGAAAATTTCTTTATTTTTTAGAAGCCATTAAGTTCAATAGTTTTAAAAATAACTAAAACTCATCCTATCTGGATGAAGACTTTCAATAAATATCATTGATTCTCTTACTAAGTTCTGGCAAGCTCAACAATTCATTCCAGATGAAGAATCAGTAATTATGCTGAGCTGATTGTTTTGTTATTATGTGACTTCAGTACTGGCAGAATGCAGATTTTAAACTTAATCTTCATGGAGATAGTTTTTGCCTACCTAGAAAGGACACTCTAGAAACATTTTAGGACTTCGTTGGCATGCTATGGTCATATGGTATAAATTCCTAAATTAGCAGGATAGGGTTGAAGCCACAAGGATAGGAGTTTGGTATGATTTCCGACCCATTTTTAGCCATACTGGTTTTTATGTTTTGCCACAGACAGCATATTGATGGATATAGTAAGTTCCCTATTGTAGATCATGTTCAAGCACAAGTTTACACAGTTCACTCAAAGGAGAAATGTAGACGCAGTTTGTGGTAGTTTGGATAGATGTCCCCCAATAGATTTAGGAGTTTTATTAAAAGCTTGCCTCCAGCCTCCTTACTAGGGGAAGATCTGAAATTCCAGCCTAACGTAGGTGGAGAGCTAGCTAATCTCTGCCTAGAGTCCCTGCTGTTTAGAGGCTGGAATGTGCTTGCTTTTGGTGTTGCTGTGGTGGTTTTTCCTCTCTGCTTGGATCTATAAACTTCAAATAAATCCTTTCTTCCTCCCATAAACTGTGTCCATTTGGAAGTTCATCTCAGCAGCATGCAGCTTATTACAACAATCTTTTTAACTTTTTTTATTATCCATAATTAGATACACTTAATAAGGGAATAATGAGTTGATGTCTCCAATTCCCCTATTTCCCTCTTCCCTGTCCCTGGTCAGTTAGATATCCTCCTCCTTGGGCAGTCTGGATCAGTCCATGGGGTTCTTTTTTTTAATTTTAACTTATTTATTGTTAATAATTCAATACATTGTATGAGCAAGTCTTGTGGTGGTACCCCCATTTCCCTCCTCCATGACCCCAACCCTCTGATTTTAAAATCAAGGTCATTTTATTGTAAGGTTTGGAAGGTCACACGTTTTTCCACAGCAAGTGGTGGGAATGTTGATAGCTAATCCTTAGAAGCTGTGTGTGTTAAGAAAATCCTAATCAGAAACACATAACTTTTTTGCTTTTGGAGACTCTTACATCACTAAGATCTGTGAATACTTTGTAATCTCTGATTTGACTTGTTCCTTTAAAACTTCCAAGAAGGCTTGTAATGCAGTATCTTTCCAGAGTTAGTAAAGCAGAAACTGAGAAGTATGTTTGAAGCTGATTGCTGAGACTTTCCTGAGTGCTGACAGGGTGTTCTGCTAGCCTTCACTGCTATCTTCCTAACCAGGATGAAAGCCTCTCAGTTTTTTTTCCTCTGATAGATGATGACAATGAAAGTAAATTTGTTCAGGATGCAGAGAGCCCAGCATTCTTGTGGCAACTTTCAAATGCCAGTCCTCCATCAGCCCTAACAGCCCACTAATTTTTCATATATTGAATATCTGTTATGAGTCACAGTTCTTTGCAGAGTATAAGGAAAATAATCACAATATATGTGTTCTTGAAGAGGAGGATAAACTAGTAAGAATGGGACATCTATGCCCAAGATATTATCAGTGCAGATTACGTTAAAGTATGTTGTATGTATACCTTTAATATTATAAATAACATGAAGTATTTAAATACTTGTCCATAATTTAATTATGATACTGATGAATGAGTTCCAACAAGTCATCGATGTTTCTTTTCATGAATCCCATTAATGTATGTGTTCTATCAGCATTCATAGAACCATAGCTGGATATCAATTCAAAAATAATTTAGTTTCAAATATGATCCGGATACAATAATTCATAAGAATTAAGAAACACAAACTGCTAAAATCGGTTAGTTGTATGAAGGTATAATGCAGAGTATATTGCATATTTTATTATTATTTAAAAATTATTTCCAACATATCTTTCCATCAGTAAAATATACCAAACATGTGTACATGTATATAAATATGAATAAAATTGCTTGCACATATGCATTTATTTGTGTATGTATAATTTTTGGATGGGGATCAGGCTGATGGAGGTTTAAAGAGTCAACAGTGCGCTGGAGAGATGACTCAGCGGTTACTTGCCTTCAGTGCCTAAGGCCCTGGGTTCAATTCCCTAGGACCCCCATAAGCCAGACCTACAAGGTGGTGGCCCTGGTGCATTCTCTCTCTCTCTCTCTCTCTCTCTCTCTCTCTCTCTCTCTCTCTCTCTCTCTCTCTCTCTGTGTGTGTGTATTGAAAATGAATAAATAAAGTAAGATTAAAAAAGAAGGAAAATTTAAAAATAGTCAACAGTGTGCATAAATTGTTCTATTTCCTAGAACACTAGACAGAAAGCTTAAGTTCTGTGACATCTGCATTTAACAAAAACAACAAAAAAGCATGAAACAATGTTTAACTGAAGTAAGGAATAAAGACAAGGAAACAATTTAGGTGTTGCTTTATTGAGTTTAGGTAATGTTGAGGTTTGGAGATTAAATAGGAAAAGGAAAGGGCTATTTCTGAGATCACTGAGGGAGTGGGGCTGAAATCAGGTTATCAGAACACAGTGGCCAAGAAGCCTTGAAGAAGGGCCAATAAGAAGGTTGTCATCAGAAGTATAGGCAGAAGAACAGCTGGAGTAAAAGTCAATAAATGAGCAAAGTAATAATGTAGGACTGATTAAGCAGCACAGTTTGTAGATGGTTAGGAAGTTCACTTACAAGTTTTAAATGTACAGACAATTAATTATTAATTTTCCATTATATAAATCAAGATGAGAGTCTAAGCAAAAAAAAAAAAAAAAGGATCTGCAGGGTATGTTGGCACACACTTTTAATCACAGCACAACTCAGGAGGAAGAGGTTCTCATTGTGAGTTTGAGGTCAACCTGAATTCCAGATCAGCCTTGGTAAGTGTGAGACTCTACCTCAAAAGCCAATACAAAAAAAAAAAAAAAAAAAGGAATTTGACCTGAGTCCTGAGTGAGAAATTTAAATTTGGGAGAGTTAAGTTGTCAATATAAAGTTTAAAACATGGGTGGTCAGGTAAAATGCTTGCTACACAAGCAGAGGAGGAACTTAGTTCAGATCACACCAGCACCACACAAAAGACAAATATGATAAGTACCTTAAACCCAGGCGTGGGAAGGAGAAGACAGCAATATCCTAGGGCCCACTGGCTAGTTAGCTTAGCCAAATCAATGAGCTGCAAGGTCAGTGAGATATTCTGACTCAAAAGATAAGATAATAAAATTATTTTATAGTTTAAAATAATTTAATTAAATTTATAATTAAATAATTTATAATTAAATAATTTAATTAAAATTATTATTTATAATAAAATTATTTTTAATGACTTGTTTGCATGCAGATATGAAGTAACAACCCCCTATCCCATGGACTGATACAGACTGCACACGGAGGAGGATATCCAACTGACCAGGGACAGGGAAGAGGGAAATAGGGGAAGTGGAGACATCAACACCTTATTCCCTTATTAAGTGTATCTAATTATGGATAATAAAATTTAAAAATGGCATTGTCCAGACAATGGATGACATAATTGACAACACAGAAATGACAGAAATACCTGTTTTCCAATTATATAATCAATGATCTAAAAAGAGAAAATTCTTAATAGGGAAATTGGCAAGACAGTTTTTTCTTCCTTTTAGTGTATGTGTGTGTGGGGGGCGATGTTTGATGGTGATGAGACCCAGACTTCAGGTGCTTGGCAAGGATAACACCTCTGAGTCATATTACCAGCCCTTGAGGTTTTTTAGAACTAAATATTTTTATTGTTTTTATTTTTATTTTTATTTTTGTTAGACTGGCTGACTGGGGAACCACACCTGATAGAGATTAGGAGCAAGATAGTTTTCTTTTTCAGGCAGCCAGTTAGGGACACTGGCTCAAGAGAACAATGATGCCACCTGCCCCTCAAGATTAAAGTGGGGATTAAAAATATGGAATGCTTCATGAATTTGCTTGCTATCCTTGCGCAGGGTCCTTGCTAATCTCCTCTGTATTGTTCCAATTTTAGTATATGTGCTCCCGAAGCGAGCACTATATGTGCTGCCGAAGCAAGCACCTAAATTTCTTAATTTTAATTTTGTGCTATTTGCCAATCTTTTTGTTGATTGTTTTTCTGCTCCTGTTCATAGATTATTACATTGAAAGGGACATATGCTACCCATCACAAAAACACACATAACACTGAGGATGACACGAGTGTTATCTTTGTAGATTTTAGAAACCTGAAGTCAGAATATGATGAGAGTCTTGTTAGAGACATTTATACATACTTTGTACAATAGCATTAGGAGAGCACTTCATACAAAATGAGTATTTAAGCAAATTTCACAAGTAATTACATTGTTTGGACTAAGTATATTTATAAATACATTTACTTTCAGTAGTTTTTATTTCTGTATTTAAATAATTCAATAAATCATTTGAAATTATATCACATATCATAAAACTGATTTACTAATGATTTTAACCATTTGAATGACAAAAAAGCATAGTGAATTGAATATCATACTCTAACACTTTTACATGGATAGACCATTTAATCCCCAATGTGAATATTAGGTATCTAAATTGTGAGTTGTTCAAATAGATAAGCAAATAAATAAATATAGATAATTCCCAGACGCAGCTTTATTTATTAATTTATTTTAATCACAAATTTCTTGGCTCCTCCAAAGTAGTTTTTTGTTCAAGTCAGTTACATGCCATCTAGTGAAATTATAAAGAACTGCAATTTGTCATTTATTGATATAATGCAATTTCTATAGTACATCCTTTTCCTCTAGCAATTTGCCTCTCATCCCAGCCATCTACTCCTTTTACAGGTTTAATTTCAGTAATTACATTGTAAGAATTTAATACCAATTTGTTTCTTTGCCCCAGGCAGCCATAACATCAGAAGTCTGTGCTATTAACAGATAAAAATCTTAGCTTTGATAGTCATGAAGGCAAAGGAAATTAAAAGAAATAAGATCAAGGGGGATATTTTAAGTAAACATTTAATTTTAATTTTAGTCAGATAAAATACTACTTTAAGAGATTTAAATTTCAGGGCCACATACCTTTATCTAGATCTTACATTTCCTGTCCCTCAAAGAAATCCTAATTATTACACTTTCAAAATTCTAAAAATTCTCCAAAAAAAAAAAAGAACAGGAAAACTTCTGCTTTTTTTTCCCTTAATGTCAACCAGCCTAGCTGCTTTAGAAATAACCTGCTACATCTTCTCATTTCTTATTTAAAAAAATTAATTTTAGTTTGTAAGAGAAAATGCTGTAATTGCAAAGGCCTTGTAAAAAGGACAAGATTCACCATTATGTGCTTAAAGACTAGTACAGATTCCATTAGGAGGCTTAGTGTGCAATAATTCAAGTCCCCTTTTGTTACATGGAGGTGTTGCATGAATCTTACCCGGGATAAGTTATTTTGCCTTGTGAAATTTCTCTCCACATGCTAGCTGGACTTTTAGACTTTGTTCATTTGAAAATGAAGTTTTATGCTTCTCATGCAAAAAAGAAAATTAAACTATGGCATGTAAAAACTTCCAAAGTCCCAGGTGATGGATATGGATGGATATTATCACATTTGTCTACCTGTGTGAAAACCCTTTCTCAAGACTTATTGCCTTGCACATCTTTGAGATTCATATGCGATGGAAGGGCACAGCAAACATGGAAAGGGATCACAAAATAATTTTGTTTGCTTTACATTTCTCCACTAGGGAACTCTAATATAGCTTAGCCTGAAGTCTGCACCAAAGCTCTCATTCTTAACTTTTAGACATCTCCAGTTGAAATGAAGGTTATAGGCAAAAGCCAGCCTCTGTCTAAAGTGGAGTGACAGGGTGAAGGAATGGATTTGATAACTTTATGACAGTGGGGAGATTGTCAACAACATGGGGTCCAGGTTGCTAGGCATGCGTGCTCATTGCTTCAGAATCTGGCTTTAAATGAAACTGGCTAAGTTATTTAATGACACTTCTTCAGAGTATAGATATATAGCAACCTTTCAGAGAAGTAATGCCTATGAAGAAGACAAGTTTCACAGAAGCAGACCCAAATTTGACAAGACAGGAAATGAAATATTAACACCAAGTCCATGAAGTCCTTCATGCAATTCAGTATACAGACTTTCTCTTCCCATAACTCTGCATTTTAACAAATGGCCAAAGTTTACTATCAGAGTGTGTGACTATTGATGCTAAATTCTATATATAAATATATATAAATTCTATGGATATTTATAATCTTCCAAAATGTTCATTCATTCCTAAATAATAATTGTGTGCATTAGTAAATGTTTATGTCAAGTTAATCAAGAATAAAGAAATAATGATTTTCAATGTTTTTGAATAAATCACATGAGGCAATTACATATAGTAGTTTATTTAAAATTGTGGTGATCCCAAAGAGCTGAAACTTTCTTAAGTGCACTTATCTCCCTTACACACACACACACACACACACACACACACACACACACACTTGAATTTTCATCTTGAAGGTTCTTCTAACTTTGCAGTCTTCCCATGCCAAGTCTTGATGCCAAGTTGAACTCCTTTCACCTGCTGATTGAGACCTGGCTCAGCAGAGTGTTTCCCACTGGTTACTTACAGAGGGTGCATTCATATTAATCCTAATTTATTCATTATCAAACATCAAAACATTACAAGATAAAAAAGGGTGAGTACACAAAGCAGGGAGAACTTGCTGTTTTGTTTACATCTTTGCTCTTAATGAGAGAACCTTTCAGTAGCAATGACCATTTATAGTATTTCACCCAGGTTATTGGGGCAGGTGGTGAGGGTGAGGGGCATGCCAGACCTAATTAACCTGCAACCACTATTGCACACAATAATCTCCAGCATCAAAAGTAGGTGATCTTTCTTTCTTTCTTTCTTTCTTTCTTTCTTTCTTTCTTTCTTTCTTTCTTTCTTTCTTTCTTTCTTTCTTTCTTTCTTTCTTTCTTTCTTTCTTTCTTTCTTTTTAGAGCTCATGACTACGGATGTACAAGGGCCTCTTGCCACTGAAAATAAACTCCAAGCAATGTGCCCTTTTGCGCATCGGATTTTATATGGGTAGAGGGGAATCCTAATCAGGTCAGCAAGCTTTGCAACCAAGTGTGTTTAAGCACTGACTCTCCCTAGCCCCTTCAATGAGAATACAATAATTCAGGGCATTATAGTAATTGACCCAATCTTTTGATTAAGTATCAAAAAATCTCCAAGCATTTTTGGATATTTAAAGCTAAGCAGCAAGCTCTCCACACATATGGTAATCAAAAGACCTTAGTTATCCTCTGCTTGATGGAAAGCTTTAATGAGGTTCTGAACAAACACCAGAATTTAACATTAACGATTCCCATTTCTGTGTTAAATTTAACACTTTCAGATTACATAGAGATGCATAAGGCACAGCTTCACTGTAAAAAAAATATTTCCTTATTCAAGCATGTTTGAGAAGGCCAGGAAACACAATGTGAAAATTGGTTCATAAAATGTTTATCATGTTACAGATGCTTAACATGCCATTATCAGTATAACAATTTGATATTATTCGTGCACTCTGCAGGTATGAATGCAGACAGCCACACCAATGTCCCCTCTGTTGTACCTGATCTCATATAAATATGGATGTAATGTCCCTGTGACTTGACAGAAGCCACACACAGAATACCAACATTATAAATTCTTTGACATAAAACCTCACATTACCTCTAAGGTGTGAGGATAGTATGAAGAAGAGATACATAAATAAATAAAGCTCCCCTTCTTATAACTGACTTGATAAGTGTGAACACACAACCATTGCAGAAATCCACCAGAGAGAAAAGAAGGAACTTCACAGCCACTGAGTTCAGAAATGAGAGCACCTTCAGACACTTCGGGGTAGAGCTGATCCTGTGACAGATACTGTTTCTCTCTAATGATTATCCAATCCTAGATACCCAGGGACGGCCTTAAGACTCCTGTTATGCTTTTGGTTTTCTTGGGCAGTATCCATGTGCAAAGTCAGAATGTTTTACTTTACAGGCATCTTAACAGTGGCCTACTGGTCACATGATCCTCTGGATTTCTCCTCCCCTAGTGCTCATAACTATCTGAGATACTTGAATGTAAGGAGTGCTCTCTTACTGGTCTTCACACCTTCCTGTAGTAGTTTGGTCACATCATGCTGATGTCCCCAGTGAAGGGTTCCACTCCTTGGTAATAATTAGGAAGAAACCCGGGCTTGAGCACATCTTTAATCCTAGCATTTAGGAGGCAGATGTAGGAGGATTATCATGAGTTTTTGAGTTCAAAGCCACCCTGAGAATACATAGTGAATTCCAGGTCAGCCTGGGGTAGAGTGAGACCCTACCTTAAACAAACAAACAAACAAACAAACAAACAAAAACTAGGAAGAAATACATGAAGGGTTATATAAATTTCTTAGAAAATTTAAGATTCTTCCCTGATCATTGCCAAACTTGGTATTCTATCCCTTAAATGGCAATATCGCAATATCAGGCCAGCATAATTGGTACAATATCTGGATGTCAGCCTTTTCAAAAGGTATGGTGTGCATTTAATTCTGTTTAAGTCATACAAACTTGTTGGACTAATACAGTCCTCAGTCCTAATGATAGTGACAATTTAGTAGATTGCACTGCTTACTAAGTGATTATGTATGGCTGATGCATGACAAAATGAGATGATACGGATCTCTGTATTTTACAAAATGACCTGCCTGTGGCCGGAGAGAGGGCTCCATGGTTAAGGCACTTGCTTGCAAAACCTAATGCAACGACCAAGGTTTGATTCCCCAGTACACATAAAACCTGATTTACAAGGTAGCCCATGCATCTGAAGTTCATTTGCAGTGTCTAGAGGTACTAGAGTGCCCATTCTCTCTCTTTCTCTCTCTCCTTGCATATATATATATATATATATATATATATATATATATATATATATATATATATATATATATATAT
>PVHP010037607.1:0-16943 GCA_004024765.1 Zapus hudsonius
CCCACCCATTCCTTTTCCCTGCACTCATCCAGACTTTCTCCACACCAATTTTGCCCCCTGGTTCCTCCTTCAAGCCTATCTGTACCAGCAGCCATCTTTCCTCCAGTCAGCATGGGCAGACTGCTTAAGCCTGGAAGACATTTGCCACCTGCCTCAGAACCCGGAGGAGCTCTGAGCCCTTCTCTCCTGGGATCCTGGAGCCTGGCTGGGCTTGACTGGGGACCAGATGCTTACGTTCCACTGGAGACTCTCACGCTGCCCACGCGGTCACAGAAACCATAGACCCAGAGGCTCGGCACGTCATCCTCATGGATCTCCATGGTGTTGCCCTTGAAGTTGGCTCCTTCGAACAGGCAGATCTTGTGTTCCTGGGAATCCTGGGGAGGCACAGGGGGGTCAGGAATGGAGGAGGAAGGGAACAGAGAGAAGGGGCAATGTGGAGCCGCTGAGGGTTTCGGGAGGGTTGAGTCTTAGCAGGCCCACCAAGGGGCTCTCCTGGGTTGCTACTGCCTGGCAGGAGAGGACCCTCTTCATGTGGGAAAATGACAGTCCCCTTAGTCCTGGGGTGTCCGGAGGGTGAAGTGAGCTGTCCACACATGCAGTGAGTTCAAACCCAGAAACAGGTTTGGTCATGGGTCTTGACCCACAGCACACAGCCAGCAAGGGGTAGAATCTTTGAGATGCATCTCTCTGGGCATGGTGGTGCATGCCTTTAATCCCAGCACTCGGGAGGCAGAGGTAGGAGGATCGATGTGAGTTTGAGGCTAGCCTGAGACTACATAGTGAATTCCAGGTCAGCCTGGGCTACAGTGAGACCCTACCTGGAAAAGCAAAACAAAACAAAACAAAATACCACCCCCAAATAACACAAAAAGAAACATCTCATTTCTTAGCCAAAGCAATATTTCTAGGCCAACAGCATTTGCTCTTTAAAGGTCTACACACAGTGAGAGTTACAGACCAGCCCTTGGGTTAGGAGAAGGCTTTTGGAACAGCTTTGAATCCTGCCTCTGACCTTTGTGTTTTAGTGACCTTGGGCATTTCACATGTTCTCTAAGCCTCCAAGAGTCCACCATAGAACAGAATTGTGGACACATCATGCCCAAGGTGATAGCAGCAGATATGGAAAAGACCCACCCTGGATGTGGGCGTGACTTCCTTTTGGCTTCCACTGATGGGTTTTTGTTTTTTAATCTCTTTTTCCTGTGTTTTGATGTTGGGGATTGAGTCTCAGCCTGGTTTGAGGTAGGCAAGTACCCTTTCACGGAGCCGCACCCACAGGCCTGCGTGGAGTTTTCATGGATGAACAGGCCTTAGTCCAGAACCAGGTTGGCCTAGAAGTTCTCTCTGGGGTGCACAGTGTGTGACCCCCAGCCCAGCACTGACAAGCTGAGTGACTGTTAAGTCCTTCACTTTCCACCCTGGGCCTGGGTCCTTGTGTTGTGATAGCCTCTGCCTGCTGGGGATTCCATGAAAGCACCCAGCATACAGAAGGCGCTCAATCGATGGATGCTTATTCACTAGTATTCACCAGCAGCAGGAGGGCAAGACATAGAGCAACCTTCCTTCAGAATTTTCATTCATGAGGATTCTTCCCAGACAATCCTTCATCATCACGCGAGACAAAAGCCAGGCACCAGCAGGCACCTGCATTGCTGAGTCCGATTTGGTTGACTCTTGATGCATCATAGAGTCTCCATTCTGGAAGCACTGTGAGTCACGTGAGGTGTCGCCATGGTCTAGACCCTTGGTTGCTTTATTCTGATTTGGTTAAACATTCTGGGACTAATTCAATACAGTGATCTGTTACTAGGACGTCCTGACTTCCGTCCCTCCCTGGGTTTCTGCCTCAGTCACTGCAGCTTTCTTTTTCTTCTTTCTCTTCTCTTCCCTTCCCTTCCCTTCCCTTCCCCTTCCCCTTCCCCTTCCCCTTCCCCTTCCCTTCCTTCTTTTCTTGTAGCCCAGGCTAGCCTTGGATTCTCAATCCTCCTGCTTCCACCTCCTGGGTACAAGGACTATAGGCACACATTTCACCCTGTGTGTGTTGGTTATTCTGGTGGACACTGGGATTTCAGCAGCTCATCACCTTAACCACTGGACCACCTCATCCTGTGGACACCGGGACTTTAAAAGCTCCTCAGAAGGCTGTAACGTGCAGCCAGAAATGTGATCATCATACAGAGAGAAGCAAGGTGGACGCTGATATTTCAGGCTCCTTGGGGACTGGGTGGGTGCAGGGGGTGTTTGAAGAACTGGTAAAGGCTCCACCCCTGAACAATCACCAGTGAGCAGGCTTCCCCACCCAGCCTCACACCTCAGGAGGCTGGCCCCTGCCCAGCCCCCACCCTGGCCACTTACCATCCTGACAGGCCGGAAGGACATGAGTCTGTCACTGCGGTAGCTGCAAGACCAGGTGTCCCAGCGTGGGTACTCGCCCTTCTCCAGGACGAACATCTCCCCTCGGAAGTCGGACTGCTCAAAGGCTACCCAGCTGGACACAAGATGGACCACCATGAGGAAAAAAAGCATTAGCAGTCACGCCCACTCCCTACTTCTCTCCACTTGGGCAAGACCAATGTGCCCAAAGGGTCTGGGATTGACTCCATGCTATCCCCCTTTACCAGCTGTGTGACTGTGGACAGATGGCTTGACCTCTCTGAGCCTTCATCCTCTCATATGACTATAATTTTGGTTTGGTTTGGTTTTCCAAGATAGCGTCTCGCTCTAGCCCAGGCTGACCTGGAATTCACTCTGTAGTCTCAGGCTGGCCTCAAATTCACTCTGATCCTCCTACCTCTGTCTCTTGAGTGCTGGGATTAAAGGTGTGTGTCACCACGCCCGGCTCTATAAATCATTTAAAACAAAACAGAGGAGCCAGGTGTGGTGGTACCAGCACTTCTGAGGTAGAGGCGAGAGTACCAGGAGTTTGAGGCCAGCCTGAGAAAATTGCCCTGCGTGGGAGCTCATGCATTTAATCCCAGCAGTCGGGAGGCAGAGGCAGGATTATTGTGAGTTCCTGGGATTATAGAATGAGTTCTGTATCAACCTGGACTAGAGTGAGACCCTACCTACCTCAAAAAAACAAAAACATAAATAAGAGAGAGAGAGAGAGAGAGAGAGAGAGAGAGAGAGGCTGCTTCTTTGCGGGAGGAGTTAATACTCTCTCTAGCTTTGAGTCATCAGCACCCAAAACAGTTTGCAAGCCGGAGCTTGACCACATCCTGCAGTTCCTGTTCCCAGCTGGGCTTGGGGGATGGGTGGGGCTGAGCTCAAGCTAACCACAAGGTGGGGGAGTGGGCACAGAGGCACAAATGGACCAGACTGTCCTGCCGAGGGTGGACACTGCCGTCCCCTGGGTGTCCACAAAACACCATCATCATCTCCCTCAGAACCACCTCGAGCTGGCCAGTGTGGACAGAAGTTCTCTGCGTTCCATGGACAGGAAGCAGGCTGGAGACTGAACAAGGGTTAGGAGGGCGCTGGCACCGGGGTGACTAGAAGCCACGTGTTCTGAATGCCTGGTCCCCAGCTGGTGGCAATTGTGGGGGTGGAGCCTTGCTGGAGGAGGTGTGTTGTTGGGGGTGGGTTTAGGGGTGTTACATCCAGCTCTCCCTTGCCAGAGCTCAGCTCACTCTCCTGCTGCTGTTGTCCACCTGCTGTGGCAGAGGTGATGTCCAGCCTCTGCTCATGCCATGCTGTCCCCTGTCATCATGGAGCTTTTCCTGGAGACTGTAAGCAGAATATAGCCTTTCCTCCCATCAGCTGCTTTGGGTCAGGTGCTTTGTCCCAGCAATGAGAAGGTGACCACAACAGCACTTGAACCCAAATTGGCCAGACTTCAGTCTGACTTTGAACCTAAGTTTTTCTGAACATCAAAACCCTTTGCACTGGCCGGGCGTGGTGGCGCATGCCTTTAATCCCAGCACTTGGGAGGCAGAGGTAGGAGGATTGCCATGAGTTCGAGGCCACCCTGAGACTACATAGCGAATTCCAGGTCAGCCTGGACTAGAGTGAGATCCTACCTCGAAAAACAAAACAAAAAACAAAACAAAACAAAACAAAACAAAAAAACAACAAAAAACCCTTTGCACTGAACACAGCTGGAGATGCTCAGAACTCTGGCTGACCCTTGGAGTGGGGCAATCAGCAAAGGGACCTTGAGGGTCTCTGCTCACAGTCTGTCTGAGGGATGATCATTCTTGCTATTTACAGGAACCACTAAGGTCCCAAGAATCCTGCAGTCACAACTGGGTAACGTAGCTGATACAAGGAGGAAATCGATCAATCTGCACCAAATGCCAACTCAGCCATTCAGCATATGGCCTTGTCCTTGTCCTCAGTCTCCCCATCTGTTAAATGGAGGACAGTCCCCTCATATAGCTGGGTGGTAGCTCAAATTTCTGCTAGATACTGTACATGTGTTGAGGAGAGGGGACCAAGGGAGACTCACAGTCCTGTGGCCTCTTGTCCTCAGGGATGGTCTGGGGTCCTACATTAAAAAACAGCCATCGGCTGCTCAGTCCCTGTCTGAGTTCATTTTCCTCATCTGCTATAGGAAGTGCCAGCATACCTACCTCCTCTCCGTTGGCAGTGGAGGTGGGCATGGCAGAGACCCTCCTACCCAGTACCTGGCAACTGTGTTGTTGTGGGATTATGACAGAGGGTCCCTTCCCAGCCAACACTCACGGTCCAGAGGTAACGATGAGGCTGCGGACTCGGTCAAAGCCTCGGTCCCCCAGATTCAGGCACTCCCCAGAGAATTCCACCCGACGCCCTTGGAAGTTTTCCTGCTCGAAGATCACCAGCTGCAGAGACAGAAGTCCCCAGTCCCCAGGGAACAGAGTGAGGGGTGGCCCAGCTCTGTGCATCTGCCATCCAAACAAAACAAACCAGACAACTCAACTTGTGTCACATGAGCCACAGTTTGAAAAATGAGCATGTCCTTTCTCCCTTTACTGAACCATAGAAGCCTCCTTCTTCTTTTCTTTTTTTTAAAAAAATTTACTTATGGGCTGGAGAGATGGCTCAGCGGTTAAGGCACTTGCCTCCAGTGTCTAAGGCCCCGGATTCAATTCCCAGGACCCACATAAGCCAGACTCACAGGGTGGTGGCCCTGGTGCTCTAACTTTCTCTCTCTCTCTCTCTCTCTCTCTCTCTCTCTCTCTCTCTCTCTCTCTCTCTCTCTCTCTCTCTGCTTGAAAATGAATAAATAAAATATTTTTAAAAATTTTTTTATTTATTTATTTGCAAGGACAGAGAGAGAAAGTGAGAGAGAGAGAGAAGAGAGAGAGAGAATGGACACACCAGGGCCTCCAGCTGCTGTAGATGAACTCCAGATGCATGCACCACTTTGTGTATCTGGCTGTACGTGGGTACCAGGGAATCAAACCCAGGTCCTTAGGCCTTGCAGGCAAGTGCCTTAACTGCTAAGCTATCTCTCCAGCCACCACCCCTCCTTTTGAGGTAGGGTCTCACTCTAGCCCAGTTTGACCTAGAATTCACTATGTAGTTCCAAGCTGGCCTTGAACTCACAGTGATCCTCCGATCTTTGCCTCCCGAGTGCTGGGATTAAAGACGTGCACCACCACGCCCAACCTGACTGTTGATCTGTGCTCGGGTGCAGGAGATGCTTGCCTCACTATTTCTCTGACGAGGCCACATCACCCCATCTTTTCTCCTTGAATCTCTCTGTCCCAGGAACAACTTTGCCATTCAGTGAACTGAGGTCTCCTTTTAGCAGGAGTGCTGGTGGTAGATGCCCAGAGCTGAAGTAGGGGAGGGCTCATGAGTCGGGGGAGGATTTTCACTGAACCCTGACTTGTATACGAGTTGTAGGCTTGCGGGTAGCTGCTTCCTACCTTGTTAAAAATCTAAATTAACGCTGGGCATGGTGGTGCACGCCTTTAATCCCAGCACTTGGGAGGCAGAGGTAGGAGGATCGCCGTGAGTTCGAGGCCAGCCTGAGACTACATAGTGAATTCCAGGTCAGCCTGGGCTCGAGGGAGACCCTACCTCGAAAAACCAAAAAAAAAAAAACCTAAATTAATGAGTCAACAAGATGACATAGATGAAAGCCAGCCACATCTAGATCAGACATGTGTCATGACCCCAGGGTGGTCAGTTCTCTGCACCTGGTGTTAAAACCAAACCAAATCCCAAGGGCTAAGTACCTGGCTCTCCAGGAGACCTGGAGCTTGCATCCCTGGCAGAATTTTTTTGGGGGGTGGGGGGAAAGGGTCCAATGCGAGCCTGCTACCTTGGCGTTTCTCCTCAGAGGGGTGGTGCCATACACCCCTTCTGCTTCTCCTGATTCTGGCTTTGACACTCTTCAGTACACCATGTGTAGGCTAGCCTGTGGCAATGACCTTCCACCAGAGGGCTGTGTGGGGGTTGTGACCTCACACCTCCAGGTGTGTTGACCTCAGGATTTCCTTGGGCTCCCAGAGTGTCTGGGCCACATGTGTGTCTGGGAAGGAGGAGCCAGGGAGGACTGAGAGCAGATGGACTCAGAGGAGGGAGAGGACAGGAAGTGGAGAAGAGGAAGGGGGAGAGGAGAGAAGACAAGCCAAGGGTCAGAATGAGGAAGAAGAGGGGCTGGAGAGATGGCTCAGTGCTTAAAGGTGCTTGCCTGTAAAGCCTGATGGTCTGGGTTCGATTCCCTAGTACCCATGTCAACCGTGTATCTGGAGTTTAATTGAAATGGTAGGAAGCCCTGGGGTATCCATACTTTCTCTTTCTCCTCTCACTTTCTCAAGCAAATAAAAATGTTTAAGTCAAGAAATGATGAGGGGGCTTGAGAGATGCCTGCAGAGCCTAAGGACCCTGGTTTAATTCCCCAGTAACCACATAAAGCCAGATGCACAAAGCAGCACATGTATCTGGAGTTTGTTGGCAGGGGCTGGAGGCTATTCTCTCTGTCTCTCTTTTCTCTCTCTCTCTCTCTCTCTCTCTCTCTCTTGCACATAAATACATAGTAAGTAAAAAAATGAGGAAGAAGAGAAGGGGAGAGGAAAAAGAGAAAGAGAAGGAAAGAGGGTGAAAGACAAGGAGAAAGGGGAGAGGAAAGGAAAGAGAAGGAAAGAAGGAAGGGAGGAGGAGAGAGAGGGAGGAGGTGGCTCAATGAAGCCCCCCCCCCAAGTCCTTACCCTGTAGCTTCCAGAAGGCAGGTCTCCCAGTTTGGCACTGGGCCTGGACACAGAAGCCGGGACCGGAGCAGGAGCCGGGGTGGGGCCAGAGGAAGGGGTTCCCTTAGCCTTGCTATCAGGCCCTGGGTTCACGGCCAAGGTGGTCGCAGCCTTGGCAGCCTGAGACATGGTTCCCGCTGCTGCAAAAGAAACCCTTGGCCTAGGTGACTTTGGGATGACATCTGAGCCCCCTGCCCCTGTGTGGATGGGCTTCTTCCAAAGTTTGCTCTCTTTCTCCTTTGGAAACACATGCTTTGGAACCTTCTGTCCATCTCCCGAGGCAGGCACAGTTACATGCATTAATGCCTCTCATCCTGACCTTGGCCATGGGTTAGCGGAGGGGGGAGTGTGTGTCCCACAGCGGGATAGATGGACCACTGGGTTACATGGACCCAGTGTGCACGCCTGACTGACACTGATTCACACAGCTGGGAGAGTCTCTGAAAGCAAATGTGTGCCCATTCTAACCCCTGTCCCAGTCTGTGGCCCCTGGCATCGTCTGGGGTGGAGGTGGACGTGCACACACCAGCCCAGGGCTCGGGCACACAGACAGTGTGGGGGGATGAGTTGAAATACATGCCAAGTGTTCTAAAAACAAAGGCTGTGGCTGCGTGGGTGTTGGGTGGAGGGGACTCTGGTTGGCTCGTGGTCCCTCATTGCCTTGGAGATATGAGCTCTTTAGTATGAATCATGAATGCCTTGACTAACCCCGGGGGAACAGCCCCTCTGCTTCAGCCCATCCTGACACCCTCTGTCCAGTTGGAATGAGTCCAGCCTCCCAGCCTCCCCAGGAGGATCCGGGCACCCTACCACAGTGGGAGGGCCACACATCTGGGCCACATCTGGAGCTTTCAGCCATCCCCTACCCCCATGTTCCTGTTCTGGGAAATGTTCCCCAGGGGTTAGGCTCCCTCCCTTCCAGGCTGTGTGCTTACCCCCCCTTCACGTCCTCCCTCTCGGCCTCTCTCGCTGTTCCCTCCATCATTGAATCTTGTTCCATGTCTCCTATCTCTCTCCTTCCCCCTGTGCTCCCCTTCCTTCCTTCCTTCCTTCCTTCCTCCCTTCCTCCCTCCCTCCCTCCCTCCCTTTTTTCCTTCCTTCCTTCTTTTCTCCCTCCCTCCCTTCTTTCCTTTCTTCCTTCCTTCTTTCCCTCATTCCTTCCTTCCTTCCCTCCCTCCCTCTCTCCTTCCCTCCCTCCCTGCCTTCCTTTTTCCTTCCTTTCTCCCTTCCTCCCTCCTTCCCTTCCTTCTATCATCTATATTTTATTATTATTATTGTTGTTGTTATTTTAAATAGGATCTCATACCCTGGCCAACCCACTCTGACCTAAACTTGCAGCATCGTCCTGCCTCAGCCTTCCATGAGGTGGGATGACCAGCACATCAGCTCCCGTTCATCTTTCTGTTTCTCCCCACGATCCTCCCCTCTGTCCAGTTGTCTGTTCCTGAACACTTGTGCCTGCCCCCCAACTCAGTTCTTGGCAGTATGGTGGCCCGCTCTTACCTGTGGACTCAGTACTTCCTGCTGGAGGACTGGTGGGCCTGTGGGTCCCAGGGGCCGACCCCCCATTTTATAACCTGGCAGACGCCAGGCTCTACAGTCTGTGACACAAAGAGGCAGCTGGCTCAGCAAGCCTGAGCAGGGCTGGGGCCCAGTGCTGCCTGGTTACTGCACAGAACAGCATTTCCCATTGTGGATCAGCAGTGAGCAGGGAAACCTTGGCCTCTGACCCCACCATGATTTCTGCCTTCATCACCCCAGCTGTGGAGGGGCCTGGGGCCCAGGGTCCTGCTGGCTGCCAGTCAAGGTAGGAAAGGGTACCCAGAAAGAGGAGATCTGGGTTGGAACCCGGAGCCGGGCACTGTGCAATGTGGGGACCCTGGAGCGAAGGAGACAGACAGACAGACGGACAGACAGACATCCAGCTAAGGCAGTAAACACTCCCAAAGATGAAAAGATGTCAGAATGTAGATGGTCCACTCCTCCTTCCACAAAGGAAAAGACTGAGTGAGTGAGTTCCTTCCGCAGGGTCCCATCATGTGAATTCATAGGCACATGGAGCCCTCGCCCAGGGAGGCAGTCCAGGGTGGGGGGAGGTCTGCAGCTCCCATGGGATCCTAGCCTGGTCTCACCTTGTTGTCATCTGTCACTCTGACCCTGCGCCCATGGGTCCCCCTCTGCCAACAGCCTCCCTGTGGCCTTTCATCCTGGGCCAAGGCCCTGGAGTTGGAGAACCATGGATCAGAAGCAGCTGCTGGAACCCAGGCCAAGATGCCAGAGGTGGGGGCCAACCACAGGTCTGGGCCTCAAGGCCAGGCATCTGGGGCAGTTTCTGATCCCCCCACATTACAATGGGCTGCTTGCCAGAGGGTTGGGTGGGGAAAGATGGGGTAAAGATTGGGTGCCCTGTCTTGCTGGGTGGATCCACTGTGACATTTCACTATGAGCTTCTACTTTATCCTTGAGATCAAACTCGTTTGTAGAAAGCAAGGTGGCTCCTTAGCACCTGCCTTCTCACGCTCCCGTCTGTCAGTAGAATCAGCGCTCACAGCCATTATTTATTCATTTTCAAGCAGAGATACACATGCACACACACACAGAGACCTGATGCCTTTTGGAGGAAGTACTGCAACGCAGTTAATGGGTAGAGAGAATTGTACAGTGGGACATTCTAAATCAAAGTGTGGGTGTGGTTCCATGGATTAAAGGGATCTATCTATCTATCTATCTATCTATCTATCTATCTATCTATCTATCTATCTATATCTATCTGTCTGTCTATCTATCTATCTACCTTTATTTATTTATTTATTTATTTATTTATTTATTTATTTATTTATTTATTTATTTTGGTTTTTTGAGGTAGGGTTTCGCTCTAGTCCAGGCTGACCTGGAATTCACTATGTAGTCTCAGGGTGGCCTTGAACTCATGGCAATCCTCCTGCCTCTGCCTCCTGAGTGCTGGGATTAAAGGCGTGCGCCACCACACCTGGCTTTCTATCTCCCTTTAATCCCAGCATTTGGGAGGCAGAGGCAGGAGGATCTCCATGAGTCAAATGTCACCCTGAGACTACATAGTGAATTCCAGGTCAGCTTAGGCTAGAGTGAGACCCTACTTCAAAAAACCAAAAAAAAGTATATATTCATATGTATATATTTATATATTTATTTGAGAGAGAGAGAGAGAGAGAGAGAGAGAGAGAGAGAGAGAGAGAGAGAAAGGTACGCCAGGGCCTCCTGTTGCTGCAAACAAGTTCCAGACGCATGCATTACTTTGCGTATCTGGCTTTATGTGGGTCCTGGGGAATAGATCCCAGGCCATTAGACTTGGCAAACCAGCTCCTTTAATTGCTAAGCCATCTCTCTAGCCCTTGAGACATTTTCTGTGAGTGTCCAGCTGCTTGAGAATGGAACCCCAGCACCACCTTCCTAGTCCCTACTCCCGCTTTTGAAGAATGATTATTTAATAACATTCTTTTATTAGCAAGAATGGCAAAGATGGCGGGGACCAGAATGTCCTCTGTGATCCCAAAAGAGGTAATTCACTTTCATCCTCATAACAGTCAGTCTCTCATGCTAACCACTGTTCACCTTGGTATATCCATTTTCTGCACGAGGTACCTGAGTCTCAGAGAAATTAGGACCAGCCTGCAGGTGTGGGGTGTAGGACTGGACCACCAACTGCAGAGGCTGCATCTGGGACACCCTTCATCAGAGTCACACTGCTTCAACTCTCCCAGGAAGGAAAGGATGCCTTTCCGTTTTTTTCCAGTCATGAGGACTCATAAATCATCCTGGCCACCCAGAGACAGGGTTAGAGTTCACCCCAAGTGACCTGGTTTCAGCCACACTCGTTCCTTCTTTCTGTGACAGGCTCCCTCAGGGAGTAGGGAGAAGGTGCCCACAGGGAACCCTGCATGCCCTGGGGCTTGGCAGGTGAGCTAGTTTGCAGGCTGCAGCCCCTTGCTTCTGCCCATGCATCCATGAGGATGCTTCCAGGGAACTTGCGGATCCTCCTGCTAGCCCCCTTCAGGACCCTTGAGCCACAGCCCAGGTGGGCTACTAGCTCTGTTTCATGTTGTGTCTAAAGTAGTCACTCCATCGGAGAGTGAGATCAGTGTAGGTTAACAAATAGACACAATTCTGGATTACCTAGATTCTATTTTCAGTAGCCTCCCCGTCAATTGCTCCCATAGTGCATCTTTTCTTCGAGCCCAAGAGTACGGGATCCAGTGCCTATCGCCCTGAATCCCAAGTTCCAGACAAGGGCTCCCCCTCACTAAGTGGAAAATTTGGCCAAATTTGAAAGCTGTTCTCACTCTCTGATGGAGATTGTGTTTGTATATTTCAGGATGCAGCAAGAGAGCTGGGGCCCATCTAACCCTACCAACCGACCGTAGGCCGATAGCTGAGATCCTGGCAAGAGATGAGCCACCACAGTCATACTGTGGAGGATCCATATGGATCCCACAGAGAATGTCGGGATGAACAAGGGACCCACAGCCACAGCCATTCAATCAACACAGGATAAGCCAGTGAGACAGAAACCAACGATTTTCAACACAAAGACCCCTAAGCTCACAACCTTAAAGCAGCCTTAATACTCATCCACCACAACTCAGGGAACTGAGCGGAAGAGGGGGTGGAAAGATTGTGAGAGCCTTGGTGGGGGAGATTATCCAGAGGCATGGCCAGGAGAACCTGGTTGAATACTAGGATATCCATGGTCCCCTGTCACAAGGACTGATCCAGACGACCCATGGAGGAGGTTATCCAGCGGACTGGGGAGGGGAGGGCAGTGGGGAATTGGGGATAACAACTCATTGTTTGCCCACTAAATATTGTAACTCATTATGGACAATAAAAAAAAGAAAACAATGAGTGCTATAAAGAGAATGTGAGGGGTGTGGAAAAATACAGTCACCTTCTCCCTATGAACTCCCTACAGATCTTGGGGTGTGACTTATTTCTGTCCTGTCTAGAGGGAAAAGACCAGGTCAAGGTCACACAGCTGGAGAGATGATGCCGGATTTCTGTCACACTGCTTCTGCTGGTCGCATCGGTAGCCCACCTTTCACTTCCTCCCAGGCTGACCTGGACAGGCCAGCTCTCCCTCCCAGCTGTGGCCAGAGCTGCTGACGTGCCCACTGGGCCTGGGCCAGGGCTGGTTTTTGTTTCAGCTTGCTGAATTGGAGTTTTGTCTCCAGGGGCCCCTCTCCCCTTCCTGCCTATAAGAGCCTGACCTTTGCCAGTCCTGTTTCTGACATGGATTCTGGGCCCATCTTGGTAAGTCTGGGTTGGAGCTAGGGTGAGAGATGAGCTCCATGGGAGCAGCCTGGGATACAGGGTGACCGGGACCATTCTGGAAGTGCCCCTCTTACACTCAGTGCTACCCTCATCTTGTGGGAACAGACTCGCAAATGTCCAGACAGGTCTTCTGATTCTCATTTAAACTTCCTGTGAGCCCGTGGCCTCCACAGCCATCATAAGATGCACATCTGGCCAGTGCTGTGTTTGGGACACCCCTTAGTGGACCACTTTGACCCTTGAGGGCTTGATGTATCCATTTCCCTACAGCCATAATAGATCCCCCACTGTGAGCCGGGGCTGGAGGTCATGGCACCCCACATGGGTTGATATAAGGTGGCTATGGGGCCCAGGGTGGTATTGGTCACAGATGGAAGGGATGGGAAAGGAACCATCCCAGCCCAGGTATACATCTGGGCCCCATCTGGATGCTGACTCTCCCGGCTCAAGCCAGCCTGCAGGATGGAACCAAGAGTCAGGCAGAAGATGACTGTTTCTTCTCCATCCACACAGGACATCACCAACATGACTCTACAGTGCACCAAGTCGGCTGGACACTGGAGGGTAGGAAGAGGACTCCATATCTGGCCGAAAGGCAGGAGGAAGGACTTCAGGAGGAAGTCACCCACTCCATTTCCTCCATGCCACTTCCATGGAACCAGCCCTAGAGAGGGGCACTGACTGCCCTCTGCAGAAAGTTCAGAGTGGGGAAAAACCTGCCCAAGGTCACACACAGCTTGGGCTTGAACTTGAGTCTTTTTAAAATATATATACTTATTTATTTGAAAAAGAGGCAGAGAGAATGGGTGTGCCAGGGCCTCTAGCCACTACAAATACCACCCTGTGCATCTGGCTTTAAGTGGGCACTGGGGAATCCAAATCGGGTCCTTAGGCTTTGCAGGCAAGTGCCTTAACCGCTGAGCCATCTCTCTAGCTCCATGAACTTGAGTCTTTTGAGTTCCACCTTTTGAAACACTGTGAATAGTCTTCCTGCCCATTAGAAAGCTTGGACATTGGGTATGGTGGTGCACACTTATCCCAGCACCAGGAAGGCTGAGGCAGGAGGATCGCAAGTTCAAGGCCAGCCTGGGCTACATAGTGAGAGCTTGTCTCAAAACCAAAGTGGAGGTGCCACCTGGCTTTAGAGAAGGTCTGCCTGCATTCCTACCTGGTATTGGTTGGGGGTGCTAGACAGAGCCTCCTGCACCCCCCCCCCATCTCCTGTATAGGAACCACGTCCCTCTCTGCTCACCTATCTTTCCGAAAAATCACTTTGAGTTTGCACCATCTTACCTGGTGGGCCCACCCTGAGTCTTGGGTGAACCCTGTCCCCCTGTAGGACTCTGATGCCCATGGCTCTCCCTTTCTCCTTTCCTGCACAGATGGTGGTGTGGGATGAAGAAAGCTTCCAAGGCCGGCGGCACGAGTTCACGGCCGAGTGCCCCAGCGTGCTTGAACTTGGCTTTGAGACCGTACGATCCTTGAAAGTGCTGAGTGGAGCGTAAGTCTGGAAGACACCGAGTTGTGTGGGGGGGGTGTTAGGGGGACAGGAAGGGGACCTAGACAGGAAAGCTGAGACTTACATGCTCCCAGCCCTGCCTTGCTAGGCTTTAACTGGATCTCCATGACCTCCTGAAGTGATGATGGGGGGGGGGGCGTTCACGTCTGCTACGTCAGATCACCCAGTTTAGGTACTGCCCAGTTGTAAAGGATGCCATCTTAACCACAGGATGAGGAGAGTTTTAGGCTAGTGTGGGGTCTAAAATGATCCGCTTAGACATAAACTGAGCGCCAGCATCGCTCCCATGAGTCCTTCGAGACCAGCAGCCTCCAACAAGCCCTTCCTGTAATTAATCTCTCCCTCCACCTGGGGGGGGGGAAGTGTCACATGTGGCCAGTTGGAGTGAAATGTGACCCACATCAAGACTGCGTAATCTTCATTTTTATTAAATCTTAGCTCAAATGCAGTTAGTTCCAAGTGGCTAATGGATAGAAGATTCTAGAAGGTCAGAAAGACTGAAAGGAGAGCAGTAGTTGGTTATTCAAAGTCAAGGCTAGACCTGTGGCTGTCACCCAAGGTCACCTTGGGTGATCCCTATGCATCTCTCTGTTCAGATGTGGAGATAGGGCTCCATGGGTGAGAACTGGCTGCCTAGAGACACGATGTCTAGCAGGCTGACCAGTGAGGCTGTCAGCAGACAGTGACCGTAGATGGATTCATGCTTGCTATGTATATTGATGGTACACACTGCCACCTGGGTGTCCCTTGTCCCACAGGGTGACACAAAACTAAAGGCACTGATGAAGGGTACTCCCAAGACTCTGCTGGAGGAGTGAGGTGGAAAGTCCCCCAACTCAGGGGAGCCAGAAAGGACAGGGGAACTGATCTGGAGCCTCCCCAGAGAGGAAGGATGAGAAACACCTTAGGACAGCCCCTTTCTTTTCTTTTTTTTTTTTTAATTTAATTTAATTTTTTTTTTTTGGTTTATCAAGGTAGGGTCTCGCTCTAGCCCAGGCTGACCTGGAATTCACTATGTAGTTTGCGTGGTGGACTCAAACTCACAGTGATCCTCTTACCAATGCCTCCTGGGTGCTGGGATTAAAGGCATGTGCCACCATGCCCGGCCCAGGACAGCCTCTTTTCTACTACAGGCTTCCTGGGAGGACCACCAAGAGTTCACTGAGGCTGAGGTTGGCTCACAGCTGAGTCCTGTCCATATTACATGGCCTCTATGGCCACACACACACACACACACACACACACACACACACACACCTGTCTTGGGCAGTTCTCTACCAACAGGACACAGGAAGCCATAGAGCAGAGCTGCTGGGTCCAGGAAGGTTTGGCCATTCTCCCTCTTACCCAGGTCTGCCTCCACCATCTCGGTCATGACAACCCCTCCCACAGTCAGAACAAGCCAGGCATGACCACAGTCATCCCACCAAGACCCCAGGCCTGGCTCTCAGGGGGCTTTTCCCTCTCCTGCCTCTGTCCACAGGTGGGTGGGCTTCGAGCATGCTGGCTTCCAGGGGCAGCAGTACGTGCTGGAGCGGGGCGAGTACCCAGCCTGGAATGCCTGGAGTGGTAACACTGCCTACCCCGCCGACAGGCTCACCTCTTTCCGGCCTATAGCCTGTGCTGTGAGTCTACCACCTGTACCCGGGCACCCTGGGCTGCTCTTGGGAATTAGATCTCCAAGTTCAAACCTCTCGTCCCCTCTTCAAGCATGTGATGTGAGCAGTCTCTTGCCTCTGAGACCCTTGGTCTCTTCATCTTGAAATGAGGCCACGGTCTCCATGTCATAGGGAAGGAGGACCACGGCCTGACCAGGGGCTTCTGCATTGCAGACGCACTCCAGATGCATGCACCACTTTGTGCATCTGGCTTTATATGGGCACTGGGGAATGGAACCTGAATCGTTAGGCTTTGCAGGCAAATGCCCTAACCGCTGAGAAGTCTCTCTAGCCTCATATCTTCCTTCCTTTCTTCCTTTCTCTCTCTCTTTCTTTCTTTCTTTCTTTCTTTCTTTCTTTCTTTCTTTCTTTCTTTCTTTCTTTCTTTCTTTCTTTCTTTCTTTCTTTCTTTCTGTCGTTTTATTGAGGCAGGGCCTTGGAATTCACTCTGTAGTTCCAGGCTGGCCTTGAACTCACAGCCATCCTCCTTCCTTTGCCTCCCGAGTGCTGGGATTAAAGATGTGCACCATCACGCCCATATCTTTCTTTTTTATTTTTTATCATTTTTTAAAAAATATTTTATTTATTCATTTTCAAGGAGAGAGAGGGGGGAGAGAGAGAGAGAGAGAGTGCCAGGGCCACCACCTTGTGGGTCTGATTTATGTGGATACTGGAGAATTGAACTGGGGGCCATAGGCACTGGAGGCGAGTGCCTTAACCGCTGAGCCATCTCTTCAGCCCACCCATACCTTACTTTACTGCAGCCCAACACTCCCACTGCATCCCTGTTGCTGGACGTCCAGGTCCTTTTCCCCTTTCATTTCCTTGCCACGGACATCATGTTTTTGTCCCATCTTTGATTTCGTTGCGGAACTTTCCAGAAGGGCAAACGACCTGTTACCAACTACCCTTCCCAAAGGTTTGGGAAGCAGGCTGATTTGGTAGATGAAGGTGGTAGGTGTGGTCAGCAACGGCCCCTGGGTATCAGAGGGCATGTGTGATCCTGTTCTCTGTGCCCATAGAACCACCGAGACTCAAGGCTGACCATCTTTGAGCACGAGAACTTCCTGGGCAGGAAGGGCGAGCTGAGCGATGACTACCCCTCTCTGCAGGCCATGGGCTGGGAAGGCACAGAAGTGGGCTCCTTCCAGGTCCACTCTGGCGCGTAAGTGGACGCAGGGCTCCATCTGGCAGGGCTGAGACGGGGCTGGGGATGGTTAGGATGGTGGAGGGGGCATAAGGAAGAGGTTCCGGGCCTCATCTGATGACATCCAG
>PVHP010037608.1:0-17296 GCA_004024765.1 Zapus hudsonius
TTAAAGGAGGGTATTCATTCACACAGCTGGGCTTTGTTGATCTGGCATAGTGAAGGGACTTAACATAACTCTCATATATTCGGCTCTAAATATTGAAAGAGGAAAAGAGAGCCTTGTGTAAGCTCTTTCAGCAGCAGAGGTCATCTGTGACCCTCTAGCCTCTTTCATGATCTTTGACAATAGTGATTAGTCCTGTCGAACCTGTAGCTTGGAACAACTCATTAATCCAGGTCTAGTTAATCCATCTGTCATTTGCATCTCTGTGGCTAGTTTCCTGATACTATCACCTTTAATGAAATTACTTGGCTGGAAAATTAAATGTAAGCATAGCAATTACGTTGAATACTTACCAGAGTGTCTCTATAAATCAATAAATATTCATATTTTAGCCAGGTATGGTGGCACACACCTTTAATCCCAGCATTTGGGAGGCAGAGGTAGAAAGGAGATTGCTGTGAGTTCAAGGCCACCCTGGGACTACGTAGTGAATTTCATGTCAGCCTGGACTAGAGCGAGACCCTACCTTGAAACAAACAAACAACAATTTTTTGTTGTTGTTTTTTTTTCGAGGTAGGGTCTCGCTCTAGTCCAGGCTGACCTGGAATTCTCTCTGTAGTCTCAGGGTGGCCTTGAACTCATGGCTATCCTCCTACCTCTGCCTCCCCGAGTGCTTGGACAAAGGCATGTGCCACCACGCCCGGCTCTTTTTTTTTTATTTTTAATTACAATGGATTCAGTTGACTTTGACAATCTTTTAAAAAATATTTTATTTATTCATTTTCAAGCAGAGAGAGAGAGAGAAAGAGAGAGAGAGAGAGAGAGAGAGAGAGAGAGAGAGAGAGAGAGAGAGTGCACCAGGGCCACCACCTTGTGGGTCTGGCTTATGTGGGTCCTGGGGAATTGAACCCGGGGCCTTAGGCACTAGAAGCAAGTGCCTTAGCCGCTGAGCCATCTCTCCAGCCCCAGGTGCTCACACTTCTCATCAAGCACTTTGCTGACGAGTCATCTCTCTGACCCCTACACACTTTTCAGAATCTACTTTATACCAAGGCAATAACGTATCTCTTTGCACACTGTGAAGAATTAAAGACATAATGTATGTAAACTACTTAGCTCATTTAAGGTTAGGGTTAGGGTTAGGTTACCTGGCTTGGCCACCTTTCCTTGTCAGATATCAAGACTATAAAGTTAGGGTAATTAAGGTAACGTGGTGCGTGGGAGATGGCGTAAAGTGTCTGTTTCATCAGCACAAGGACCTGTGTTTGATCCCCTCAACCCATGTAAAAATTCCAGGTGCCGTGGCACATGTCTGTAATCCCAGTGCTGGGAAGATGGACATGGGAGGATCCCTGGGGCTCGCTGGTTAGCCAGTTGCTGTAGGCCTGCTTGAGACCTTGATTCAAAAAGAGGTGGATGCTGGAGAGATGGCTCAGCGGTTAGGGCACTTGCCTCCAGTGCCTAAGGCCCCCGTGGAGTCACCCGGATGTGTTTGATTCACCTACTGAGTTATGAGACCGTGTGTGAAATGTCTACCGGAGAAGCTCATCAGAGACTCAGTGGCCAGCAGGGTCTTGTCTCAGATGCCCTCTGCCTGGCATGCACCCTCTGAGCATCAAGAGTATCAAGACTCCAGAAGGAAAGCAATTCTTTGGCATAATAAATTTTATGTTTGTACAGTTTTGGCACAGAGAGTCATTTGTAACCATTCTGAAAATCTCCCAAATTTAATTTCCCAGATGTCAGCCAGGGGCTAATCTCATATGCGGAGCCTATCACAGGAGAGCACAGGCAGGCCTCCTTTAACTCTTCTGTGAGCAGGTGCAAAGGTGGAGACAACAGAACAGAAAACAACCCAGAAACAGATTTGCACATGAATGGCTGCCCGATGAACAAAGGTATCATTGTAATATAGTGAAGAAAATATGTTGCTTTTTGAATGTCAGTGTATGTGTGTGTATAAGTGTGCATGCATGTGTGTGTGGGAGTCTGTGGAAGCCTGTGGTTGGTATTGGGTGTTCTTCTCAGTTGCTTTCCATCCTTTTATTTAAAATATTTTATTTATTTGCAAAGTGGGGTGGAGAGAGAGAGAGAGATTGAAAGAGAGAGAATGGGGTATACCAGGGCCTCCAGCCACTGAAAATGAACTCCAGATATGCCATTTTGTGCTTCTGGCTTTGTATAAGTACTAAGGAATTGAACCCTGGTCATTAGGCTTTACAGGCAAGTGCCTCAACTGCCAAGCCATCTGTCCAGCCCTCTTCATCCTATTCTTTTTTTTTTTTTTAAATATTTTATTTATTCATTTTCAAGCAGAGAGAGAGAGAGAGAGAGAGAGAGAGAGAGAAAGAACCAGGGTCACCACCTTGTGACTCTGGCTTATGTGGGACCTGGGGAATTGAACTGGGGGCTTTAGGCACTGGAGACAAGTGCCTTAACCACTGAGCCATCTCTCCAGCCCTCATCCTATTCTTTGAGACAGGGTCTGTTGCTAAACCCAGAGCTCATGAATCAGGTAGACTAGCTGGCCCTCCAGCCCTAGGGATCCTCCTGTCTCTGCCTCCCCCCTCTGACATTTCAGGTATGTGCTGCCGGTGCCCAGCATTTTGTGTGAATGCTGGGGAACCAAACTCAAGTCCTCATGATTGTGCAGCAAGTACTTTACCCACTGAACCACATCTCTAGTCTAAAAGAGGCAAGTTTTAATAAATGTGGGTATCTACATGGAAAAAGGGAAATTTGGCACTGTCTTAGTCAGCCACATGCCACTGGGATGAATCTCCAAACCAGGCACAGTTATGGGAGGAAAGGATTTATTGAAGCTACAGGACCAGGGGAAGTTCCATAATGGAGAAAGAGGCTGGTCCCCTTTCACAGGTTCAAGTAGAGAGAGAGAAACCCATCATCAGCACCTCACACACAATAGCACACAGGCAAGGGAAGACAGGGATTTCTTTCCCCTTTATACAGCCTTAGCGTAGGGTCTTGCAACCCTTTCTCAGACGTGTTAGCTTCCTGAGTCTCTGGAATTTCCTTCCTGCATTGCCCTCCCAGGAAGGGATGTTCATTTCTAGCTTCCCTGTGGCTCCTTACATCCTGACCCCCTACCAAGAGGGCTGCCTTTCTGTGAACATCCTCAGAGACCCACCCAAGATTACTACAAAGGTCAAATTGACAACAAAATTTAACCATCACAGGCACCTACTTTTCTGATGCTCAAATATCAATTCCAGATGGGTCAGAATAACAAAGATTGTAGAAAATAACATATAGAATGTGCCTGTGACCTTGGAGGCAAGGTTTTCTTAAATACATAGAAAAGTACTAATCATGAAGGACAAGATATAACATTGGAGGGGCTGGAGAGATGGCTCAGTGGTTAAGGCACTTGCCTCCAGTGCCTAAGGACTGGGGTTCAATTCCCCAGTATCCACATATCCACATAAGCCAGACTCTCTCTCTCTCTCTGCTTGAAAATGAATTAATAAAATATTTAAAAAGATATAATATTGGACATGATTAAAATTAGCAGTTGCTTTTAATAAAGGCTACCATTATAAAGGCAAAAGAAGCCATGGACTGGAAGGATGCATTGTAAATAAAAGACTTGAATGCAGAAAATATATTGTGGAAATTTTCTCAAGTGAAATGTAGAAGAAACACATTTAAGTTTGATAACGTGGTCAAATGGAAGCATTTTAAGTATTCCCAAAAATGAGATATATTCAGGGACAGGAGAGACTGCTCAGTGGTTAAAGGTGCAAAGGCATTTGCTTGCAAAGCTTGACTGCTCAGGTTCGATTCCCAGAACCTACGTAAAGCCAGATGCCCAAAGTGGCGCATGCATCTAGAGTTTGTAGAGGCAAGAGGCCTTGGTGCACCCATTCCCCTCTCTCTCATTAACTCTCTCTGCTTGCAAATAAAATATAAAAGAGAGATGTCAATAAACTGATGAAAAGGGATCATATGAGTTTCCTATTGCTACCATAACAAGTCACCACAAACCTAGTGACCCGAGGCCAACTCTTGGGAGGAGTCCCAACATAAATGTGCATCAGTGTTCATCAAACCTTCTGTCACTCTAATCTAACTGGAAACTCCAAATGTCCATCAGCAGTAGGATGTATATATAAATGGTGACATGTTCCAAGGTTCCAACATCATAGACGAGAAAACAGGCAATGATGTTGTGGGTGTTGGAAGTCAGCAGAGAGGCTCCCTTGGGGCTGGAAACAAACAGGAAGGAGCAATGAGGTTTTGGCAGTGCAGGTAATGCCTCACACCTTCATTCTAAAATATTTCTATCTATTTTCAAACAGAGAGAGAGAGAGAGAAAGAGAGAGAGAGAGACAGAGAGAGAGAATGGGTGAATCAGGGCCTCTGGCTGCTGCAAACAAACTTCAGATGCATGCACCACTTAATGCATCTGACTTTTTACACACACGGGCACTGGGGAATTGAACTCAGGTTGTTAGGTTTTTGCAGGCAAGCATCTTGACCACTGAGCCATCTCTCAAACCCTGTTCTGAAAAACCCCATCTAGCTGTTCACTCATGATTTGTGCACGTGTCTAACACATTGAAGCAGTTACACTCCAGTAAACAGTAGTGAGGAAAAGCAAACGACATTACAATTCTGCATCATTTGGTATCTCTTCAAGTCCTTATCAAGTGTTGGTTCCTCTTCCCACCCCACCCTGAAGTTTTCCTTTTCAGAATCCTCTTGCTCCCCAGTTGAAGGCTGAGTCCAGTTTGAAGCTTGCAGAGCAGCTGGAAAGTTGGGAACATCCTTTCAGGAAATGGGCTCTGAAGCCTCTGAATGGGCTTCACAGGTTATGAAAACAAGCTTGGTGGGAATTTCAGCTTCAGCATTTAATCAACTGCCAACTGCACACGATTTAGAAATTCCAGTGACTCACCATGTCAGGTCGTGACAGTGAGATTAGATGAGTTTGGAATCGAGCTCGGCCACAAAAGGGATCAGTTCCCAGAAAGCCAGCACTTCTTTCTGTGGCCTTTCCAAATGCAGATAGTCCCAGGGGGGTTTTCACCCTGTGCATGACCAAAACTGCTTTCTAGTGACTCGATTTTATATCGCACATTGGATTAAAAAAATCTCACCTCATTTACTGGTTTGTTGATTTATAGGTTTGCATTGAGAAACCCAACAAAGAATAGAAAAGGAAAACCAATTCCTTCCACCTGGAATCGCTTTGATTTCATAGAGCTGCATATTGTCCAGTCCCACGCTTCCTGCTTTGAGGCTCAGGAAACATAGAAATATTGTAATGAAACATATCAGACTGTTAGGAAGGAAATTAGGCTCTGCTGAGAATGAGGAAGGAGGAAGAAGAGGAGGGACAAAAGACAAGGTGGGGTGGAGAAGGAAGGCAAGACATAGACAAGACAAAGAAAAACAAGAATTGTAAAGAAACTTGTCTCTGTCAGTTTCACCTACCATAGACGTGGTGGTTTATATATCACACAGCTGGAATTGAACCTGGGTCTTTAGGCTTTCAGGCAAGCACCTTAACTGCTGAGCCATGGCTCCAGCTCCCCATCATCTTTTATAAGTGAAAAGTCCTTTCCTGAGGACTCCACCCTAATGATCTAATCATTTCCTAAGGCTCCACCTCCTAATAACCATCACTTTGAATATCAGGGCTTGAACATGTCAATTTCCAAGGGACACAGACATTTAGATAAATCGTCAACACATTGAGATGTTGGACTCATTTGGAATTCAGAGGCCAAAGTCCTTTCCCCTGAGACTAGTTCACTAGTCTTGCTATTCAAAAAGTCTGCAAGGTGCTGGAGAGATGGCAGAGGGGTCAAAGGTGCTTGTTTACAAAGTCTGTGAGCCCCACGTTCTGGTCCCCAGGACCCATGTAAAGCCAGATGCACAAAGTGGCACATGCCCCTGGAGTTTGCGGTGGCAGGAGGTCCTGGTGTGCCCATTCTCTGTCCCTTTCTCACTTGCATAAATAAATAAATAAATAAATAAATAAATAAATAAATAAATAAATAAATATTCTTTAAAATGTCTGCAAGGAGAATGACTTTACTATTTTTGCGACTGTACAAGTAATAGTGTAAAAAACTCAAGAAACAAAAGTAGGCGTGGAGAGATGGCTTAGCGGTTAAGGCACTTGCCTCCAGTGCCTAAGTCCCCTGGTTCAATTCCCCAGGACCCACATAAGCCAGACCCACAAGGTGGTGGCCCTGGTGCTCGCTCTCTCTCTCTCTCTCTCTCTCTCTCTCTCTCTCTCTCTCTCTCTCTCTCTGCTTAATAAAGAAAGAATAAAAAATAAATAAAAAAAGAAACAAAAGTATGTGAAGAAAGTTAAAACTCATATAAAAAATGAGTTCAGGGCGGGAGAGATGGCTCAGCAGTTAAGTGCTTGCCTTCAAAGCCTAACCCAGGTTCAATTTCTCAGTACCTCTGTAAAGCCAGAAGCACAAAGTGATGCATGCATCTGGAGTTTGCAGTAGCTGGAGGCCCTGACATGCCCATTGTCTCTTGTCTGTCTCTCTTCTGTCTTCTTCAATTAAGTAAATAAACCAAACATTTTTTAAAAAGAGTTAAAGGAAGTTCTCAAGGGAAGTATAAATGCCCAATAAATAAAAATGAAAAAAAAATTAATATTCTTAGCTATTAGGGAGATGCAAATCAAAACTACATTGAAGGCTGGAGAGATGGCTCAGCAGTCATGTGCAAACACGAGGGGCCTGAGGAAGGGAAGCCTGAGAGATCACTTGAGTTAGATACCCACAACCCTCATAAATAGCTGGGCATGACCACACACATTATATCTCCAGTCCTGTGAAGAGCAGAGACTGGAGAATTGTTGAGGCTCACAAAAGCTCTAAAATCTAAGACTCTGATTAGGGAGATGCTCAGTGGTTTGCAAAACCTGTCAACCTGGGTTTAATTCCCCAGCACCCATATAAAGCCAGATGCAAAAAGTGGTGTAAACTTGTGGTATTTATTTGCAAAGACCCTGGTGCATATCCCACTCTCCTCAACTGCAAATAAAGATAATATTGTATAAAAAAGAGACTCAGGCTCAAGTAAGAATTGGCTGAAGAACAATGGGGGAGGGGGAATACCCAAGGTTACCCTCCAGCCCCCACAGGCTAGTGCACCCCGTCACAGGTAAGTGCATACACATTCAGCCAACACATACATCACACCATATTGCGCGCACACACACACACACACACACACACACACACACACATTGAGATTCCCTCTCTGATGGTTTGAATATAAAGTGCCCCCATAGACTCAGTTGTTTGTGATTACATTTCCTACTGAGTCCCCAGCATGGAGCATTTGGGAGGTGGAGCCCTGCTGGAGGAAGTGCTTCAGTCACCAGGGTTGGACCCTGAGGCAGAGTTAGAGCCATAGGTGTGTGTTCAGAGTCAGTGTGTGCTGGCTGGCTCTGGCTGTTGTCTCTCTGCTGGGGATGTATGACAAGTGAGCCAGCTTCCTCCACCATAATGGTGCTTCCCCTGGAATCTGTAAGCCTGAAATAAACCCTTCCCTCCCATAAGCTGCTTTTGCTTGGGTATCTGTCCCAGCAGCGAGGAGGGAACTGCAATGCCTTCTCGCCCATCAGAATGGCTGTCACTTGGAAAACAAGCATCAAATACTAAAACTCATCAAAGTGCTGAGAGGAAGTGACAGGGAAGTATTCAGCACTAAGTGAGACATCTCTGTCACACCCTCCAAGGCTCGGGAACCTTTACAGAAGAGGTGGCAGATGGAATGTGAGAGCCAAAGGAAGGGAAGGAGTGATTTGTAGTATTGTCTTCCAGATACAAAGTGGGCGTGGCATTCATGACCTCACAGTAGTTGATGTACCTACACAAGATCTGCATAAGAGGAGGGAAAAATGAGATCCAAATAGAAGAGAGACAAGTTGGAAAGAAGAAGGGATTTAGTGGAGGGGGAAAGGAAGAGCAAGGAGGATGGTAGGAAAGGGTTATGATCATGGTATGTTGTCTATCTGTATAGATGCCAATAAGAAAAAAATTAAGGGGCTGGAGAGATGGCTCGGTGGTTTAAGGCACTTGTCTGCAAAGCCTAATGACCCAGGTTTGATTCCCCAGTACCCACATAAAGCCAGATGCACGGTGGCACATGCATCTGGAGTTTGTTTGCAGCTGAGAATAGTTGAATCCTGAACAACTACATCTTACCAGAAAGTAGAAACCTCATGCTTCCACTTTTTAGAAAATGTTATAACATATTATACATTTTATTCCCTCACCCTTGCTCCCATTTCCCTGGGCCCTTCCTGAGTGGGGTTATGTTACTCACTGTGGGCATGAAGGCCTCAGCCAGTCCCTATGGGGTAGTGGGAGGACTGTGCCTCAGGCACTCCTACCCACTCCCATGAGTACTTTCTTTATTCACTAAACCATTATCCCAGGCCCTTCTTTTTCTGGTGTGCGTGGTGTGTGTGTGTGTGTGTGTGTGTGTGTGTGTGTGTGTGTGTGTGTGTGTGTGTGTGTGTGCAAGCCAGAGCACATCCTCAAGTGTCAACCTCTGTAATGCCAATTCTTATTTCCTGGAGCTCAGTGGGCAGTAGACAGTGGGCACCAGGAATATTCCTGTCTCTTCCATTATAGGCTTGTGGTCACCTTTTTTTCAACATTTAAAAAATATTTGTATTTATTTATTTGAGAGAGAGACAGAGAAAATGAACTCCAGATGCATGCACCACTTTGTGCATCTGGCTTTACATGGCTACTGGAGAATTGAACCCTTGTTGTTAGGCTTTGCAGGCAAGTGCCTTAACTGCTGAGTGATAGCTTCAACTCTCAACATTTAAAAATTTTTTATTTATTTGCAAGCAGAGAGAAAGAGAGAGAATGGGCACTCCAACGCTCCCCCCACCCAGCTGCTGCAAAGGAACTCCAGGTGCATGAGCCCCTTTTGTGTATTTGGATTTATGCAGGGACTGGGTAACTGAACTCGGGTGGTTAGGTTTTGTAGGCAAGTGCCTTAACTGCTTAGCCATCTCTCTAGCCCTCACCATTTAAAAAAAATATTTTATTTATTCATTTTTAAGGAGAGAGTGAGAGTGGGAGAGAGAGAGAGAGAGAGAGAGAGAGAGAGAGAGAGAGAGAGAGAGAGAGAGAGCGCACCAAGGCCACTACCTTGTGGGTCTGGCTTATGTGGGTCCTGGGGAATTGAACCCCGTGGCCTTAGGCACTGGAGGCAAGTGCCTTAACCGCTGAGCCATCTCTCCAGCCCAACATTTTGTTTTTTAAAATGGGTACTGGGGCCGGGCGTGGTGGTGCACGCCTTTAATCCCAGCACTCGGGAGGCAGAGGTAGGAGGATCACCATGAGTTCAAGGCCACCCTGAGACTACAGAGTGAATTCCAGGTCAGCCTGGGCTAGAGTGAAACCCTACCTCGAAAAATAAAATAAAATAAAATAAAATAAAATAAAATAAAATAAAATAAAATAAAATAAAATAAAATAAAAAAATAAAATGGGTACTGGGGATCTATCTGAGGTCCTCTTGTTTTCAAGGGAAGCACTTGATCCTCTGAGCTATCTCCTTAGCCTTTTTTTCAGGTGACTCCTCCTGTCCACATAGGTTATATATTAAGTAGAAACAACAACTCAAAACATGGGTCGTTTCATGAACGGGATCTAATTGCTTTTGGAGACAGATTGAAAACAATGGAAAACACATCAACTATTACCCAAAGCTTTGCAGCAGCTGTGGGTGGTCTGGCTTGTTAATTGTAGAATGAATCGGCCTCTTGAGTCTCAAACTGGAAAAATGGGAAAACCGAACAAAAAGTTGATCCGAGAGGCGAAATGTAACAATGATCCTTACTGATGAGAAAGGGCGTCTGAGGAAGTGAGACACAAATGATTAGCTGCTGGTGATTTGCTCATGTTTAATAAAGCTGTTAATGAGCTCGCATCTCCTCCCCCCTCCCCCGACCTTGAAGCTGACTCCTTAGCATGAAAGAAATGCTCACCAGCTGCGCTGAGTTTGATCCCAGTGGAAATGGCATTTTGAGTATTTCTTAGAATAAGTGCATTTATCTTGGCTTCCATTTTTTTTTTTTTTAAGGAAATGCTTTCATTTTATGTTCTTTCCAGCCAAAGGCACAGGGAAGACTTCCGGAGGACGAAGCAAGCTGTGTGTGTGTCTCTGTTGCAGACTTGGATGGCTTTTAGGAATTTCCAATTCAGAATTGATGTGGGAAGACAGAAGAAGTCTTATGAGAGAAGCAAGTAGAACCCAGGGGGGGGGGGGGCTGCTCGTCTGCTGAGTCATGGCCCTGATACTGAGGTTTTAATTCTTTTGCTTTCAGCATTCCACATATGAAATCTTGTTTGTTTTTTTGTTTGTTTTATGTTGTTGTTGATGTTTATGTAAATGTTGCTTAAAATCTCACTTTGCGGGGCTTCAAACTCACAATCCTTCTACCTCTGCCTCCCTCCCAAGTGCTGGGATTAAAGGTGGGCACCATCATGCCCACCCAGCTGATTAAATCTGTTTGCCATACCTGTTGTGGTTTGAATGGGAAGTGTTCCCCATAGTGTTTGAGCCCTTGGTCTCCAGTTTGGGGGTGGGCTTTAAAGTGGAGCTTCGGGTTACTGGGCTGGGCCTGAAGGTTTTAGAATTAGACCCCACATCCTGTCCACTCTCTGCTTCCTCACTGCTGATGAAATGTTATGATCCAGCCCTAACCTGAATCTAGATTCATAATTAGAACCAATGACATGTGCTTTGCACAGCTTGGAGGCTTTCCTGGTCCCAAGAGGTCCCCATTCCCTCCACCGTAGCCCATGTGCCCAGCGAATCTCTTCCCACCATAGATGTGAGGCTCACAGATCCAGCAGCTCTGACACGAGCAGGAACATGAGCATCCATGAAAACTGCTCCTATTTTCTCAACTTTTTTGGCCAATTCCTTGAAACTACAGATGGGCCAGCAGTCCTGGAATCCCTTAGTAACAAACCTCTGTTTACCTTGGTTTAGAATTCCAATGGCTCCAGAAGAGGCTTCTATTACATGGCACTGGTGGATAGCATTGGCAAGAATTCCATCAGCTTTATTTTGTTACAGCTGCCAGGAAGATGGTACCTATTTATTGACATTTTGTTTGTTTGTTTTTGGTTTATTGAGGTCATGGGCACATTGTAGCCCAGGTTGACCTGGAATTCACTATGTAGTCTCAGGGTGGCCTCAAATTTACATGGATCCTCCTACCTCTGCCTCCCAGGTGCTGGGATTAAAGGCGTGAGGCACTAGGCATTTTTTTTTAACATTTTATTTATTTATTTGAGAGAGAGAGAGAGAGAGAGAGAGAGAGAGAGAGAGAGAGAGAGGCAGACAGAGAAACAGAGAGAATAGGAGCGCCAGGGCTTCCAGCCACTGCAAATGAATTCCAGATGCATGCGCCCTCTTGTGCATCTGGCTTTATATGGGCACTGGGAAATCGAACTTGTGTCCTTCTGCATTGCAAGCAAACGCTAATCCATCCCTTCAGCCCGCACCAGGCATCTTAATACTCTTTGCAGGCAGGACCACTTTATGAGTGGAAGCTATGTTTCATGAGGTCTTTTGTCTTTCAAGTCCCCATGTTGTTCAGTCCAGCAACTCTGAGTAGAACCAAAAAGCTATTAAGCTTGCACACACTGCTGGTGGCTGAGGAGGTCGCTATGCTGCCTGTGCTCGGCCTCCCTCCCTCCTGGCTGCTGGTCAACACTAAGGATTTGCTAATCTGCTTGTCTGTAGTGTATATCAACACATCGTGATGGCTGTGGTGGCGAAAGCCTTTGATCCCAGTACTTGGGAGGCAGAGATAGGAGGATCGCTGTGAGTTTGAGAACAGCCTGAGACTATACAGCGAATTCCAAGTCAGCCTGGGCCTCAGAAAACCAATCCACCAATCAAAGAAAAATCATCATGATGGGGCTGGGGAGATGGCTCAGCGGTCAAGGCACTTGCATACAAAGCCTGCTGGCCTGGGTTTGATTCCCCAGTACCCACGTAAAGCCAGATTCAAAAAAGTGGTGCATGCCTCTGGAATTCATTTGCAGCGGCAGGAAGCCTTGGCACACCCATTCTCTCTCATAAATAAATGAATCAATCAATAAATACATCATGATGTACATCTTAAATAGGTGCAATAAAATATTAAAAAGTAAAAGTCCTTGGGCTAGTGAGAAGGCTTAGAGTTTAAAGATACTTGCTTGTAAAGCCTCTTAGCCCAGGGTTGGATTCCCCAGTACCCACTTAAAGCCAGATGCACAAAGTGGCACATGCATCTGGAGTTCATTTGTAGTGCTGGAGACCCTGGTGCACCCATTCTCTCTCTCTCTCTCTCTCTCTCTCTCTCTCTCTCTCTCTCTCTCTCTCTCTCTCTCTCTCTCTCTCCCTCTCCCTCTCTCTCAAGTAAATAAATAAAATATTAAAAAAAAGAAGAGAAAGAAAATGGAATCTGATAACAAGCAAATCAGTGTGCCCAAAAAGGTCATAAAATATTGAAAGTGAAACCTAAAGTTGGGTGTGACTCATGCCTTTCTGTCACTTGGAAGGCTGGGTAGGAGGATCACCTATAAATTCAAGGCCAGCCTGGACTACAGAGTGAGTTCCAGTTTAGCCCAGGATAGAGACCCTGCCTCAAAAAACGAATCTCTTGCAAAAAAAGAAATTATAACCAAGTTAGCAGATTGTTAACTATAAATGTTACTTTATGTAGTGCAAGATCCCTACTCTATCATCCAGAAATCTTTACATTACCACTTAAAATTTTGTTTTGCATAATCAGAAGTTGAACTTCATTACACCTCTCCAAAGTAAACAAACTCACAGTGTTGACTGCATTGGTAAAGGCAGTCTTAACTGCTGTATTTCTGGGTGCCTTTCCACACAACAGAGGTCATTTACGAGTTCAAACCACAAAGAAGCCCTTTGTGATTTTTAGTTCCACCAATATGGAAACATTGGAAGCATTCCACAGAGGAAATACAGAAAAACTTAACATAAAAAAATTTCAGGGCCAGGGAGGGCAGTGGGGAATTGGGGATAACAACTCATGGTTTGCTCACTTAATGTTGTAACTCATTATGGACAATAAAAAAATATATATATATATATATAAAAAGAAAAAAAAATTCAGGGTCAAAGGCGGAAGAAAAATTAATAATGTTCTCAGTCATCAGGATAACTTTTACTAAACCTATTTGAGGAATTTTAAGTAAAACTAATTCAACCGTGTAAAACATTCTAGATTCATGATCACTGAAGGATGACCTTGGTGTTTATTGTGTTCTTTGTTGAAATGCAGTGTAGGACCGAGGAGATCATTTGAATAGTTGAAGTTTCATTAAGCAAGATTTCACTGAAAGTTCAGTTTAACTATAGAGTTATCTTAGAGAACATCTTTCTCCATCTTTTTGTTTTTGTTTAAAAAAATCATAGAGGGCTGGAGAGATGGCTCAGCGGTTAAAGGTGCTTGCTTGCAAAGCCTAACCACCTGGAATCGATTCCCCAGTGCCTACATAAAGCCAGATGCACAAAATGGTACATGCATCTGGAGTTCATTTGCAGTGGCTGGAGGCCCTGGCGTGCCCATACTCGCTCTCTCTGTCTGCCTCTTTCTCTCTATCTCTCTGTCTCTCTCTCAAATAAATAAATATTAAAAAAAATCATAGAGCCCTAAGTGTGTGGTGCACACCTGTGATCCCAGCACTTGAGAGGCTGAGGCAAAAAAAAAAAAGTGAGTTGGAGGCTAGAATGTAGAGCAAGAGCTTGTGTCGAAAAACCAAGCAGGTGCTGTGGACATTGCGCAGGGGTAAGAGCACATGCCAAGTTGAGTTGGAGGCCCAGCACTCATGAAAAAGCTGGTCATGGTCACATGTGCCTGTAAAGCTTGTCCTCCAGGGAGTGGAGAGCAGAGTGAGAAGCGCTGGGCTCACTGATCAGCCAGGGAGACTGGCAATGGCAGCTCCAGCCTCAGTGAGAAGTTGTCTCAAGGAACAACCAGGGAGATCAATAAAGGAGGAATTCTACTCTGGCCTCCACAGGCCTGCGAAGTGGGCACACACATCTGCACACTGCACATACATACAGCACACACATACCGGTCACAGGACACTCATACATGTAAAATCAAAACAAAGAATGCTACATTCCCAGGATTTGGGAGCTGGAGGAAGGAAGTTCAAGGCTATTCTCTGCTACATACTGAGTTTAATATTAACTTGGGCTATATAAGACCCCATCTTAAAAAATAAACAAACAAACAAATAGAGGCTGGAGATATGCTCAGTGGTTGAGGGGGTTGCTTGCAAAGCCTGAAGGCCAAAAGCCTCAATTCCCCAGTGCCCGGGTAGAGCCAGATGTACGGAGGGGCACATGCCTCTGGAGTTCATTTGCAACAGCTGGAGTCCCTGGTGTGCCCATTCTCTCTCTCTGCCTGTCTCTCTTCTAGCTCCCTCGGTGCAAATAAATAAGGAAAGAAAGAAAGAAAAACAAGACAAAACAACAACAAAAGAAATCACAGTCCAGGCATGGTGGTACACGCCTTTAATCCCAGCACTTGGGAGGCAGAGGTAGGAGGATCGCTGTGAGTTTGGGGCCAGGTCAGTCTGATCTAGAGTGAGTCCTTACCTCAAAAAACCAAACCAAATCAAAACAAAACAACCCCTCCCCCCAAACAAAAACAACAAAAAAGAAATCACAAAACAAAAGGTCAGATATACGTCTACAAACATAATTTACTAGCAAGTATCTTAAATGAAGTATTTATGGATTTATAGACACACACAAAAGAAAGTAAAATTAGTCAAGAAATAAAATTATCACAGCTGGACATTAAAAAAAGGAAGTAAAATTAGTCAATCCATTAATCTTTTAAATGGGAAGTAAGATGTGTTACCTTTCTTTGTAAAGAAAATATTTGAAATAAAATTTTAAAAAAAGATTTTTTTGGGACACAGAGAGAGACCTAAGTGATACAGTATGAGGACCAGGAACTTGTTTCCTCAGGAAGCACTTCTTGTTAACCTACAGAGAGGGAGCGTATGCATGGTTATAATTATCAAGAGAAACTGGAGCACACTATTGACTCCTTGAGTTTCTAGAACATTCCTACCAGGATGGCGTAATTGGCAGCTTGGACTCAGTATGAAGTTTTCTAATGAAAGAGTCCCATCTGGGCTTCCTTTCAGAATATTAACCTTGGAAATGAAAGCATAGGGTCAGGCACTGTGGGGATGGCTCAGTGGATAACGTGCCGAGTGTTTAAAGTACAAATGTGAGCTCTTGAGGAGTTCTAATTCCCAGCCCCATGTGAACGGTGGGACAAGACCCTTGGGCAGGCTGGCTAGCTAGACTAGTTGGATTGGAAAGCTACAGGTTCAGGTGAGAGGCCCTGTTGTAGTTAGCTTCTTGTTGCTGGCACAAAGCACCCGACCCAAAGCAGCTGATGGAAGGAAAGGGTTTATTTGGCTTTCAGACTCAAGGGGAGGCTCCATGATGGCAGGGAAACAATGGCATGAGCAGAGGCTGGACATCACCTCCTGGCCAACATCAGTTGGACAATAGCAGCAGGAGAGTGTGCCAAACCCTGGCAAGGGGAAGCTGGCTATCATACCCATAAGCCCACCCCCAGCAACACACCTCTACCAGCAAGGCTCCGATTCCCAAATTGCCACCAGCTGGGGACCCAGCACTCTGACCATATGAGTTTATGGGAGACACCTGACTCAAAGCATCACAAACTCTGTCTCAGTGAATAAAATGGCAAGTAATCAAGAAAGATACCTGAAGTCAACCTTAGGAGAGATCTCTGGCCTTCACACGCACACACACACACACACACACACACAGACACACACACACACCCCACTTGCATATACACAAAAGGAAAATAACTCACCCCAAAATAAATGTAAAAAGGCGTAACTCAACATCCATCAAAGGCAGCATTAAAAATAGGTATAGTTCTTTTTTCTTTTATTTATTTTTCTTTTCTTTTCTTTATTTATTTGTAAGCAGAGAGAAGAGAGACAGAATGGGCATGCCAGGGAGTCAAGCCTCTGCAAACGAATTCCAGATGCATGCACCACTTAGTGCATCTGGCTTTATGTGGGTACCAGGGAATCAAACCCAGGTCATTAGGCTTTGCAGACAAGCATCTTAACTGCTGAACCATATTTGCAGTCCTCCTCCTCCTCCTTCTTTTTTTTAAGGTAAGGTCTTTCTCTAGCCCAGGCTGATCTTAAACTCATGGTGATTCTCCCCCTCAGCCTCTCGAGTGTTGGGATTAAAACAGTCAGAAAGAGAACAAGATAAAGCAACAATAATAACAAAAAACCGCACCAGACCACTCAGGGACGAGCGTCATTCTTTGGCCTTCACTACCTATGTTCTTGGAATACCAGTAATATCAGTTGCCTGTTTTGACTACTGGAAAGTTGTCAAGTAGCAGATTTAGGACAATTCATGTTTGTGGAATTACCAAAGAAGGGAAGCTTTGAGAGCCGAGCTTCTGCGGTGAGAACCAGAGCTGGGGAAAATATTTAAAGTCAAAAAGACTTTGTGTTTAGAACTTGCCACAAAATCTTGCTATTGGTAGGGTCTTCTGCTCCTCTTTGTTTTTTTGAGACAGTCTCAGGTAGCCCAGGCTGGCCTTAGACTCATGATCCTCCTGCCTCCACCCCCCAGTGCTGGAATTCCAGGTCACACTACCACATCCAGTGTCTTCTTCTTCTCTTCCTTTCTTCTTCTTCTTCTTCTTCTTCTTCTTCTTCTTCTTCTTCTTCTTCTTCTTCTTCTTCTTCTTCTTCTTCTTCTTCTTCTTCTTCTTCTTCTTCTCCTTCTCCTCCTTCTCCTTCTCCTTCTCCTTCTTCTTCTTTCTTCTTCCTTCTTCTTCTTTCTTCTTCCTTCTTCCTTCTTCTTTTTCTTTTTCTTTTTCTTCTTCTTCCTTCTTCCTTCTTCTTCTCTTCCTCTCTTCTTCTTCTTCTTTCTTCTTCCTTCTTCTTCTTCTTCTTCCTTCTTCCTTCTTCTTCTTCTTCTTCCTTCTTCTTCTTCTTCTTTCTTCTTCCTTCTTTCTTCTTCTTCTTCTTCTTCTTCTTCTTCTTCTTCTTCTTCTTCTTCTTCTTCTTCTTCTCTTCCTCTCTTCTTCTTCTCCTTCTCCTTCTCCTTCTTCTTCTTCTTCTTCTTCTTCTTCTTCTTCTTCTTCTTCTTCTTTCTTCTTCCTTCTTCTTCTTCTTTCTTCTTCCTTCTTCTTCTTCTTCTTCTTCTTCTT
>PVHP010037610.1:0-17280 GCA_004024765.1 Zapus hudsonius
GACATTGTCTGTGCTGAGACACTTAACACGAGACATTCCTTTTCCTCTGCTCAGCAGTGCTGACTGCTGTCACCCTTGGGAACATAATTGGGCCACGACAATGCTTTAAGGGAGTCCATATCCTTTGACCTTGTGATTTAATTTTCGATAGCTCTTGGCAAAGAGAAACTTCCATATTTGCCCTGATTCTGCGAAGCCCCCAGCCTGGTCCCTGGCCCAGCAGGGCGGTGTTCCCTGTGCACGTACAGCCCACAGTGGGATCCCATAGGGCCCTAATGCCTTCAGTGACAGACACAGTCACATGAAGGATGACATGGTAAAGCTGTGCCTCTGGGCCTGCAGACGGTGGAGTATAACATCTTCGAAGGCATGGAGTGCCACGGCTCGCCCCTGGTGGTGATCAGCCAGGGCAAGATTGTCTTTGAGGATGGAAACATGAACGTCAGCAAGGGCATGGGCCGCTTCATCCCACGGAAGCCTTTCCCCGAGTACCTGTACCAGCGCATCAAGATCAGGAACAAGGTGAGCGGGCCTGGTGCTGTCAGAGCACGAGGGGTCCCTGGGGAGCCAGAGCCTCCCTGTGCCCAGGTACCAGTGCGGTGGCCACACGTGCCTGTGTCTCACCCGTGGCATAGGCTCCGCCGAAGGCCAGGAACGAGCATCAAACGAGGCCTTGCTCAGGGCCTCCGTCCCCATGCCTGGAGCCAAGGACAGGAGCCCTGGCCAATCTGACCCCAGGGGTCAAGTGATGACTGAGGAAGGCCTGGGAAGCAGGAGGCAGGGTATCAGGCTGAGACAGGCCCTGGTAGTGAAGAGGACAGGGTGGGGAGTCATTTTGTGTTCAAGGCTAGGCCCTTGACCTCGGTGTAGGAATGAGCCTGTCTGCTATAGAACAAGTGGAGCCTGGGGCTGGGGTTAGGGTGCCATCACCTGCCATCACTGGTCCCAATGGACCCTGCACGGGGTCTCCAGTAGACTGGCAGTCTGTGTCACTTCTGGGGCTGGTAGCTTCTTGGTCTCTGGATTCTCTTCTGTCCGGCAGCACCCAGCACTGAGGGCTGCTTGCAGTGGCCTGAGCCCACTCACCCCATTCCTTCTCCCTTTCTGGAACAGTCCTCCAACCCACCTGCCAGCTCCCAACTCTGCCGTTTCCATGGACTCTGTGAAACGGGAAGACTGGCCCTTCGATGCTGTAGTCTGGGCCCAGGCGCCTAGTCAGGGAGGAGGTAGTGTTAGGGGAGGTGGTTTCTTGGAAACGGATTTGAGGTTCTTCGGCATGAAACTGTGTGTGAGTGTGCTTGTGTCTAAATGCTGATCAGTACTGTATATGTGAGGGTGCCTGTCTGTGTATGCCGAGTGTGGCACATGTGGGCCTGAGTATATGGTGTGTGGTGGTATTTGGGGTGTACCTGATAAGGCATGTGTGCCTGCACATCTGGAGGGCCTCAGGTTCCTCTGTGAGAGGGGCTCCATCCCTCCTTTGCAGAAGGTGCCCACAGTGCTGATCCGTCCCCCGACTCTCTGTCTAGGTTTCTGGATTACACGGGGTTTCCAGGGGCATGTACGATGGCCCCGTGTACGAAGTACCAGCAACACCCAAACATGCAACTCCTGCGCCTTCTGCCAAATCTTCACCTTCTAAACACCAGCCCCCGCCCATCAGGAACCTCCACCAGTCCAACTTCAGCCTATCAGGTAGGCTCCAGCACCCTGCTGCTCCTCTGGGGGAAGGGACACCTGGCGTCAGTCACTGTCACGGGAAAAACATGGAGGGATGGGCACCCCTCGCCCTTGTCCTCCCGAGGGGCAGAGACGCCACAGAACGGGGTGTCCAAGGGCGTAACCACGTTAGCCCTGAGCTTCAGCTCTCTGAGGCTATTTTCCCCCTCCTGTCTTGAAGCTAAGCATGGATGTGTCAGGCCCACCCATGTGTGTGCACAGTGGTCTTCCCATGTTCCCAGGAGCAAGCTGAGGGCTTTCACAGTCAGGCATCAGAGCGCCAGGACTTGGTGCTCAGCAAAGGCTAGTGAACAAAATCCAGCCTTGACAGGGCTCTGGGGGAAATGTGCCTGCAGCTTCAGCGGGCGGCCGGCCACACGAGGGCAGAATCGCGCACTTGCGGGCTTCAAGTGGAACTGCGAGGGAGTCTTTCCACACCTTAGCATGGCTGGGAGTTGTGCTGGGGACTAGGGATCCCATACGAGTGATGGATGTGCGATCACATGGCTGGATAGCTACAGGCCAGCCCTGGAGTCTGTCGGATTTCAAGATGGGGAGCAGCACCCCAGACGCAGTGCCTCCTCTCCAGCCTTCAGCAAGCCCAGCTGACCAATTTCTGTCTCTTTCAGGGGCTCAGATAGACGACAACAACCCCAGGCGTACTGGCCACCGCATCGTGGCACCCCCGGGTGGCCGCTCCAACATCACCAGCCTTGGTTGACCACCTCGGATGAGCCTCTGTGCTGCAGTGAAGGACTCTGGGAAAACGACCCTTCCCTGTCCGCGTTTTTTGAAGCCCACAGTTTTAGTTGGTACTGATGGGGGAAAATGAATGACGTTCTCTCCTTTTCTGTTTAGGAAGAAGTGGGACTAGTGTGGTGTGCTTGCTTGGAAATTCCTTGCCCACAGTGTGTGTTCATGCCAAACTCGCCTGAACTTGGCGGTTCCATTTTCCCTTCCCTGTGACCCAGAGGTTCAGCATCGTCCTGTATGCCCCCTCCACTTCCTCATGACTCTGAGTGATGGTTCCTTTGCGCCCTGTAGCTGTTCTAGGATAGGTGATGCATGTTACTAAGTTATGTATGTGGGTCAGCATGGCTGATGGACATCGCCAGAACCGAAGTAGACACGATGCCAAGACCTCAAGCCCCCAGGGCTGATCCCAGTACCCTCAAAGCTATTACCTGCTGCCCCACCCCATCTGCAATAGAAAGTCGCCCTCCCACCCCAGTGCTGTTGAGACCTGTGGAGATACAGAACGACCAGTGGTCAGAAAGCCATTGCCCATGTCCCAGTGTCAAACCCTGGTCTCTGTGTTTCCGTAACTTGCCGTGACGTCTTCTTGGTCTGTGTGTGCCAGCTAGCTCTGGGCTTTGGGCCCAGCCAGGATCACCCCAGAAAGGGGTGTCCTCCCACCCCATTCAGGCCCAAGGATAGTGAGGTGACAGCTGTCCCAGGCTGCCCGAGTCTGGTCACCTCTGAGGAGGTCAGCAGGACAGTCATATTTTTAAAGTTTTGTACAGTTTTCCTTTGTAATCACCTCATTTTTACTTAAAAACAGACTTGTTTGTGGATCTTATTTCTGAATTCAAAGCTTGTGAAAAAAATAAAGAAAATAATTTGCCCGCTGACCTGAGTGGCTGTTTTCATTTCTGTGGGCCAAATGCCTGGCGTTTCACCTGGCTGTGATGACAACAGTGAGGGCTGTGAGGCCCCAGCTCCTCTGAGATGCACACACTTAGGACTAGAAGTGTGCACACGTCAGGAATCAACACTGCCAAGGGTGAGGTCAGGTGCTCTGTGTGGGCAACAGGAAGCCCGCCTCCAGCCCAGTTCCCAGGAGTGATGAGATCTCCATTGGTGCCCTGCCAGCCAGAGGAGCCCCAGCAGCAGGTACTGACCCTGTGACCCCTGCCTTCATCCTGCTGTCCCCAGCTCAGATTTGAGAGACTTCCTCTTGCAGGACTCCCCCCCTTCCACCTCCACTCAACTCACAGTGGGTTGTTCACTGTAACAACCCACAGCCCGTAATTGTGCCGTCACGGTGGGCACAGGGCAGCTCGCTGTGAGGCTCCTCTCCTGACTCAGCTCTTCAGACCCCAGCAAGCATCAGGATGCCCTGCAGCGGTCACCTCATGGCTGGGACAAGCACACAGCCAGAGGAAAGGTTCATTTCAGCTGACGCTTTCCAGGGCAGTTCCCTCATGTCCAGGAAGCCTGGGCCACATCTCCCATGAGTGGGGAGGAAGCTGTCCAAGAGCTAGCTCTGGACACTTAGTGGGCTGGACTAAACCGCAAGGTCCACCCCCAGTGACCCGTCTCCAGCCAGGATCCACCTCCCAAAAGCTCCACAACTTTCCTAAATTGCCACCAGTTTTGCACCAAGAAGTCAAAATCCAGGAGCCTACGGGCAACATTGCATACCATCACAGTCCTCAATGGGGACACGGTGAGCACCTTGTGTCTTCCAGTTTTATTTTAGGTGGGGGCGGGGTACAGTGCCACACAGGAAGTTACTTCAGTGTTGTTGTTGTCCCTTGCGCTCCTGGGGTGGGATGAAGACACAGTACCCAAGTCTTCCCTGAACTGTCTCAAAGCTTTCTGAGCAGGATGGGGAGGGTGGGCGGGACGGAGCCCAGCAGGACACAGAGGTGAAGGAAGGAAGGTTTGGTTTGGCCCAGGCCTCCTGAACGTCCGTGGGTCAGTTAAATCTAACCGTGCTCCTTGGGTTCTAATCTCAGTTTCCGAATTCTGGTGCTGCCGGTGGAGGGGAGTGGGCAGTGTCCTGAGCTTTCCATGTTCATGTGGCAGCTACTTTCTGAGAATTCTGCACCCACAAGCAGATTTCCCCACTCCTGAATGTGTCATGCTTCCTGTAGCCACCAGAGGGCCCCGTGCACTAACAGCGAGAACACCACAGTGCAGGTTAAGATAGGTTCAGAAATACGGGTTAGGAGATACCACATGCCACTGGGATGAATCTCCAAACCAGGCACAGTTTATGAGGAAAAGATTTATTGAAACTACAGATGCAGGGCAAGTTCCATAATGGTGAAAGAGGCTGCCCCCCTTCCCAAGTCCAAGCAAAGAGAGAGGGAAACTATCACCAACACCACACACACATAAAACAGCAAACAGGAAAGCCAAGGGAGAGGGATTGCCTTCCCCTTTATGTAGCCTTAGGGCAGGGTCTTGCAACCCTATCCTAGACTCTGGTTTACTACCTGAGTCTCTGGAATTTCCCTCCTGCATTGCCCTCCCCCCCAAGAGATGTTAATTTCCAGCTTCCCTTAACTTCCTTACATCCTGCCCCCTACTGAGAGGGCTGCCTTCCTGCAAACATCCTCAGAGACCCACACCCAAGATAATTGAAAAAAAATCAAGTTGACAACAAAACCTAGCCATTACAGGACATGGGTGACCGGGTGGCAGAGGCTGCCTTTGTGACCATCCAGGTCTGAATTTAGGCATTGAGAACCTGAAATTCAAAGAGAGCCTAAAAGATCCCTAAGATACAGCCTCTGAGCCACAGAGGCCATTCTGTCCTGGAAAAGTGTGGGCTTGTCACATTGATTGACAGTAACTTAAGGCACATGTTGAGTGACACCCAGTGGACAATGCTGAAGAGAGTATTGGTGGTTTCTTTCCACTGGGGCTGTGACTGGCATTTCAAGGGCAGAGACGAGAGTTACTGCTGGACAGGTTACACTGCACAGGGTCCATATAAAACAGTGGGAGCTGGTGTGTATTCATGAGTGGGGAACTGTGACCATCACAGACCACCAGCCAACCCATGGAGGCTAAGGCACAAGAAGCTGTTAAAGAGAGAGGACGCCCATGCGCCGTTTTACAACCCGAGCCAGAGCTCACCTCCGGCTGGCATCACTCACAGGCACACGGATACATCTGGAGCTCTGTGCTGCCAGGCTTGGCCACGATTCTCATGTTGCTGACTAGTGGAGGTCTGGCTCTGGCATGAGAGACTCAGTATTTGGCACTGGCAGCTTTCACAGCCAAGTGAGAAATGATCTCGCCCAGTCTCCACAATGCCCATGTTGAGGATCCTTGATGTTGATGGAAGGGAGTCTTCCCTCAGGTGGGCAAGGCTTCTGGCAAGATCTGGAAGCTTCTGGAAGTTCCTGCCATCCCTCAGGAAGAGCAGGTAGGGGGGATGGGATGAGGCTGGTGTTCTCAGGGTAGGCACTGCTGGCTGGTGGAAGGGCTCTCCTCCCCAGTGAACCCGGAAGAGTGGGGATAGACTCTTCAAGGAGGAGGCCCTGTACCAAGTGACAGGCATCTGTCTGTGGTCAAGTGGCCCAGGGCAGGCCTGTGGGCCAGAGATACCAGGATCTCTGCTGAGGTATTGAGTCCTGAGACTCAGACGTGACCAGGTCTCCGTACTGCTTGAGAGAAAGGGCAGAAACAGCGAGGCCAGGAGTTGATCCTGGTTGGAACGCTATGCCAGGGCAGTGAATTCCAGGGGCAGAGATAGAGCTTCGGGCAGTGCTGATGGCAGAGACCAGAAAATAACAATGCCGAAGACACTCCCTTCACTGAAAGTCTGGAGAGTAGAGGCCTCCAGGGCTCTAACCAGACAGTGTCAGGACACAGCATCAGCTAGGTGTCAGGGGCAGGGGTGGGGAAACCTCCAGAGGAAGGGAAGGGTCAGGGGGACTGGCACCGGGGTTGAAGCTGAGTGAGACACTTGCAAGATCAATTCCACCACTGCCTCCGATGACCTCAGGTGTCCCGGACCACCCTCACCCTGTTTGTGTTTTCTAAGGCAGGTGGTAGCCCTTCTCAAACCTGGCTTCCACCTGCTATCCCCAGGTCACACGGGGAAAGCAGTGCACGGGAGAGCTGGGGGCTTGGGTCTGTCCCTGGAGGTCTTGAACTACAAGTTGCTTCTTTTCTTCAGCATCTTCCTGGAGTTCTCCCCGTGGCCAGCTCTGCTGTCCTGCTGTTCCACCCCTTGGCTCCTTGAGATAGGAAGAAAAGCGCTGCTTAGCTTTCCATGTCTTGGCTGCAGTGATCATCCAGGGGACCGAGTAGACCACTGTGACAGCCAAACAAGTTCCCTGAGGATGTGGATTGCAAGAATCAGGCAGAAGTCCGTTCCCTTTGCTGGGTGGGATGGCACCCAGTGACAGGGGGAAAAGACAAGTAAGCTCAGACAACCCAGAAGCCTCTGGACCCACGGCCAGGAGCCAGTGCTCTGCTCACTAACTGAGAGCCTTGGCAGTATCATGGCCCCCTCCATGAATAACCGTGGCCACATTCACATCCATGCTTCCTGGGCCTCAAGACTCAGATGCCCAGTGAAGCCCGGAAGTAGGCAGTAATCCAGGGCCCTCACACCTGAGTGGTCCTGTGGTGTGGTCCCCCGAGGCAGGGCCCTCATCGCTGGGCAGCACAGGGTTCCCTCTCTCCTGTGGTGGAGGCTTCTTCCTTTTGGTTCTTATGGGCTTCTCTGTAGAATACAGACAGGCTAGGATGCTCTGAGGCGTGACCTTAGATGTCCCTTCTGGCCTCAGAGGCTTTGTATCACACTCGGTAGGTGGGTGGGCTTCTGCAACCCAATGCTGTCACAGCTACTTCACTGCTGGGCAAACTGAGGTCCAGGAAGGGCAATTCTTTCCCATACCCCATAGCCTTCCCATGGCAGAGACGGGATGAACCCAGACCGCCGGCCTCCCCTTTCTGCTCTACCCTGAAGCCTGCAGACAGCTGGGGCAGAGCTCCTGGCTTAACTCTGTGTGTGGAACCTTTGAGTGATGCTCCCCCACCAGATGGTAAGTTTTCCAACTTTACAAAGGAAAATGGAGTTGGGAATGAGACAGCTGGTGAGCAGGAATCATCCTACAACAGAGAGCCAGGATCTGGGCTGTCATCAGGCTGCTCATTTACAGAAAGGGTACGAGGGGCCAGAGAGGCTATGTAGCACACCCAAGGCCACACAGCTGGAGGTTGTGACCTGGGACCCTCACTTCTGAGCCCCCCCCACTCACTGCTGGTACTCACCTGGCAGCTCACGCTTGTTGGACAACAGCTTGTTTTCTGCATGAGGCACCCGGGCCAAGGCTGCCAACTCCGAGATGAAGTTCTGTTCAGCCTCCTGATGTGCGGATGGGAGACGGTCAGCAGGCCACCTTCCCTTCTCTCCAAGCCCCCCATACTGAGATGAGGACATCAGTGTCCTGAGCGGTCAGGAGCATGGGGGAGGGTGCTTCTCTGGATGTCTGGGTCCTTTCTACTAGCCTCCCAACTGCACCTGGGGCGGAGGGGGAGGCTTCCACTTTGGACCTAGGTGCTGGCCTTCAGCACCATGGTTGATTAGGCAGACCCGGAGCCCATGGCTTCCTTACTGTGCGGCTCTGGACAGTCACCTCACCTCTGCCAGCAGCCACGTCCAGATCCTAGTGATAGGACAACAGGAACCACCGCTTCAGTGGTTGACAGATGGTGCATCTCTAGTGGCTCATGGCTAACAGAGGATCTGACCGTGGCCACTGTCCTCGCTTGCCGCCCCTAGCAGGAAGGACAGTGACAGAGGCACCCTGCTGTCACACGCCTCCATTCTGGAATTCTGAGTTTCTGGCTAAATCAGCCCCTTTGGGGTATGGACACACCTCATAATCCCAAAGGCTTGAGGCTTCCACTGTTTACCCCGAGAGCTGAGCTTCCTGCATGTTCCAGACAGTGCAGGCCTGAGCTGCCCCAGGGACAGAGACATCAGCCCTGACACCCACAGCGCTCCTGGTGACAATCTATGCAGGCCAAGCTGCTTGTCTGTCTATTATCTTCCATAGCAGGGCTGGCCGGCTGCTGGGACCTGGGAACACACAGGAACCATGCAGGCTCTATTGCCCATCGTGGCCATCCTCTCTTGGCGAGACCATGCTGTGTCAGTGGCACTCAGTAGGTCAGAGCCACCATGGACAGAGAGGCACAGAGGCCCCGGAGAGCGTGTCCCCCAAGGGTACCTGCAGCTGGGTCTCCAGCTGGGCTTCGAGCTGGTTGAGCACTCGGGCCTTCTGCCTCTGAGTAGCCAGGCGGCTCTGCTGGTGCTGGGTGAACAGGGCCAGGAACCTTCTCTGCTGTGACAGAATCCTGGTGGTAGGAAGGGAGTGATCAGTGCTGTTGGGCCACAAGCCAATGGGTCCCCTTCCCAACGCTTCTGAAAGACCAGTTGAGCCATAGCGTCATGGACACGGTCTACTGAAGCCACACACTTTGAGCCCAGTTCAGACTGTGAGGCCACAGAACACTGGGGAGATTATAGAATCCCGCATGCACGCTGCCCAGGGTAGCTAAGAGTCAGGTTAAAAGAGTGACCTCGTTCCTGGAACCATGTCTGAGAAAACGTGACTGTCGTGACTTCCTATATCAAGAAGTAGGAATAGGGCTGGGTCCAAGGCCAGGTCCCCAACTTCCTTCCTGTTTCCAGACCTTGCTCTGGGACCTCAGTAACAGGAACATTCACCCCACCTTCCCCTAATCCATGACTCCCCTGTCTTCCTCTTTTGCATAACTGAAAGGCTTCATACATCTGAAGGCAGAAGCCACCCTGAGCAGGAACAGCTCCTGTCCAGGTGTACCCACAGACACCTTGTTGCTTAACGCTCTTCAGGTGGTGGGCAATATCAACCAATTCATCCTGTGAGACCTGAGTACCCAACCATCCATCAGCCACCTACTCAACCATCAACTAAGCTTTTAAAATTTATCTTCATTTTTTTACAGAGGTTGGGGTCTTATATTCCCTCTTCCCCAGCCCCCCTCACTTTTCATGAAGGCTCTCCTTATAGGGCTATGGGTATTCCCTGTTGGGTAAATAAGGCTTCAGTCAGTCTTGGGGTGCCGCAGGATATTTCTATCCGCCCTATGGCTCTTACAATCTTCTCACCCCCTCTTCCACAATGGCCCCCTGAGCCTTGGTGGGTCTGTTAGCAATCTGGTTTAATGTTGAATCTCTGGGTTTCTGATGTGTTCTCGTGGCCCACTGTTTCTGTTGCCTTTCCCTGGACTTGGTTGTCAGGCTGGCAATGGGAGCAGTAATCGCGTGCTGCTTCCTCTGAGGTTTCTCTTGGGCCCCTACAGATATGGTAGAGGTGGCAGGTCTTATGGCAGGCAATCGGCTATCCTGTCATGTTCCATCAGCTAAAAATTTTCACTTACTAATGTATCTCTGACCTCACAAATACTATACGATTTTTTAAATTTATAACTAGCACATATTAGTTGTGCAAGCTAATCATAACATTGTCCTACATGTATATCATGTACTTCGATCATATCTGCCTCTCCTATTGAGTCCTTTCCTTTTTTTTTCAGTCTCCCTTCTACTTTCATGTCTTTGTAAACATCTGGATTCTGCACAGAAGAGAAACACACGATGTATGTCTTTTTGAGTCTGGCTTTCACTTGATTTAACATGGTGATCTCCACTCCATTTAAATGGTTCCATCCACTTTCCTGTAAATGACAGCATTCTTCTTAATGGCTAAATTATACTCCACTCTCTTACCTACCTACCTATCATCCATCTATCTATCATCTGTCTAGTCTAGCATTTGTTTATCTATCTGACTGATTTTCTTTACTCCTTCATCCACTGATGGGCACCTAGGCTGACTCCATACCTTGTGCTTTGTGGTCAGGACTGCAACACATCTCTGCCATGCCGACTTGCTTCCTTTGCCCATAGGCTGTAGCTCTGTTTTTCACTTGTCAAGGAGTCTCTATACTGATTTCACTAAACTGGACGACCTATATTCCGTATATAAGCGTTCCTTTTTCCGAACACATTGGCTATAATATTTTTTTTGAGGGGGTAGGGTAGGGTTTTGCTCTAGCCCAGGCTGACCTGGAATTCACTATGTAGTCCCAGGGTGGCCTTGAACTCACAGGGATCCTCTTACCTCTGCTTCCTGAGTGCTGGGACTAAAGGCATGCGCCACTACGTCAGGCTTGTTTGCTTACTTGATAGCCTTTCTGGCTGAGATGGGATCTCACATAAAGCTGATTTGCATTCATTCCCCTGATGGCTAAGACAAAGAAACATTTCATGCATTTATTGTCTAGTATTTCTTCCATTGAGAAGTGTCCCTTGGGCTGTCTTTTTTTTTTTTTTTTTGGTTCTCTATGTTAATCCCCTGGCAGATGCAGAACTCGCAAGCATTTGTTTTCAACTCTGTTGGCAGGACCTGTGCTCTGTTAACTGTTTCCTTTGCTGGGCAGAAGCTTTTTAATTTCTTGGAATACCTTTGTCCAATTGTTATTCCTTCCTGAGCCACTGGAGTCCATTGGGAAGGTCCTTGCCAATGCCTATGTATTGAAGTGTTCTCCTCTATCAGTTTCAGAGTTTGGGGTCTTACACTAAGGCTTCTGATCCATTTGGGATTGATTATTGAACAGGGTGAGAGGTAAGGATCTGGTTCCAGCTGTCTACAGGCTGACACTCAGGTTTCCTAGCACGACTGAAGAGGCGTCTTTTCTCCAACAGAAGATCTGACCTCTCTATGGGGAATTAAATACCTGTAGCCATGTGGGTTTATTTCTGGGTCTTCGTTTCTATTGCATTAGTCTTTGGGCATATATGTGTGTGTGTGTGTGTGTGTGTGTGTTAATGAAACTATATATGTTATATATATATACCTTGTTTCATTAACATGTTATTTTTTTGGCAAGCAAAGTATTACTTCCAGCAATGTGACCATCTTCACAGAGTCACTCAGCTAGCCTACGAACATGGGGAACACGGAGACCCTTGGGTTGTCTAGTGACTTCCTCGCTGTCTCTCGTCAGCGTTCGCTAGTTTTCACTGCGGAGGTCTCTCACCTCCTTGGGTGAGTTTACATGTAGATTTTATGAGGCTCTTCTGGGTTGGGTCATTTTCCTCATCTCTTACAGCATGTTAATTATTGGTGTACAGAAAAACTACTGAGCTTTGTATACTGATTTAATATCTGTATTTACTATAGTCTATCAATATTGCTACTTTGCTGAAAATGTTTGTCACAGCTAGTTCTGGTAGAATATCTGACATTTTTAAAGAGGGTCCTATTGTCTGCAAATAGGGATAATTGAGTCCCTTTTGCTAAACACCCTCATTTTTCTTATTGCTTAGGTTAATAGTATTCAAATACTATATTTCGTAAGCGTGAACAATCCTGACTCATTCATGATGTTACAGGAAGCACTTTCAGTTTTTCCCCATTCAGAATGATGTTGGGAATGGGTTTGTCACCCTTGGTCCTTCAACAGCTTCTTCCACTTCATCAGGAAGAGATGTTGAACCTCACTGAGGGTATTTTTCCTTCATCTCTCGAGATGATCAGGATCTCTGATCTCAATTCTATTTATGTGCTGCATTGCATTTCCTGATTTGCAGCTGCTCAGCCATCCTTGCATCTCTGAGCTGGATTTACGCTGACAGTTGGTCTCGGATCCCTTTAACCAGTTGCTGAGTTGAGTTTGCAGTTATTTATGATATCTGTGCTCATCAAGAAAATTGGTGCATTGCATTCTTTAGCGTTGAGTTTCTATCTGGTTAATCAGGGCAACACTGGTTTATGGGAGAATTGGAAGACCGTTGGTGCTAATTCTTCTTTAGCGGTCTGGTCAAGCTCAACAGCGAACGCATCTGCTCCTAAGCTGTTCTCTACTATGACGGCTCTAATCCCAGCACTCTATACAGCCACGATGCTTGCTTCTATCTTCCGGGGTTGATTTTGCTAAGCCACACCTATTTAGGAATGACCATATTTCTTCTAGAGGTCCTTTTTTGTTCTTTCTGACATTTGAATGTAAGCACACCATGAAGTTCCCTCTCAGAACTGTCTTTACTATGTCCAAAGGCTCTAACACATTCTGCTCTCATGCTCACTTGATTTTTGGAATTTTTCAATTCTTCCCTGACTTCATCACTGGGCCATTGATGATCCAAGTGTACTGTTCAATTTCCACGTGTATCTAGGCTTTCCATAGTTTCTCTTGCTATTAATTTCTAGTTTTATTCGATTGTGATCTAAGGATGTAAGAAATGATTTTGCTTTTTTTTGAATTTGCTTCTTTTTGATTTGGGTGCTAAAATATAATCTGTTTGGTGAATGTTTTATTGGCAGCTGAGAAGAATGTATGTTCCACAGATACTAGATGGAACTGACTGTAGATATCAGCTGTGAAAGTCACCCACTCTTGTTTATCTGAAGCTGATGTTCCTCTATGTCCACTAGTTTTTGCTTTCTGAAACTGAGGACCTCAACATTGGATGCATAAAGTTACACTCACTATAATATTTTCTGTGGATTGTTCCATATATTTCTATGTAGTGACTTCATCCCTTCTAATGTTGGCTTGATATCTGCCTACCAGGTATGACCGTAACTACTCCTGCTTACTTTTGAGCACATATTTTTGAATCCGTTCACTTTCAACTTGTGCGTCTTTGCCAGAGAGGTGCGTTTCCTGCAGACAGCAACCAGTAGAGCCAAGGGAACTTCTGACTCACAGGACACAAGACGCCATGTGTGTGACTGTGGGTCTGCTGAGCCTGGGGTCACTGGGATGGCCACTGACAGTAAACCACGTTCACCTCCTTTCTCTAACCTTGTTACCTCCCAGGTTAGCAACCTGAACCCAAATCCCCACCTGGAGGCTGGCTACTGGGGAGCCCAAGCTATGAGTGGGGGGAGGCAGGTGACATCCACATTAACAGGTAATGGTATACAGTGTAGCAAAGCAGCATGCAATGAGAGGGGTGGGGAGCATCCCACCCAGGGACCCCAGTGAAGACCCAGAACCCCACCTCTGGTGCACAGCCTGGGAGGCTCCACAGCCAACACCTGCTGCCTGGCTTCCCAACAGTGGGTCACTGAGTTCTTGCTTCTTCCGCAGCTTGTACGCATCGATTCTCTCACCTGGATCCATAAGTACAAGACAATTAATATGTGTTTGGAAGGTTGTGGATATTGAGCGAATTCACAACAGGGTGATCTTTGCACAAGCCAAGCCTGAGGACATGGAGGGCTGTGCTCCTTGGGTGGAGCATCTTGAAGGCAGGAGCTCTCGGCTTCTCCACATAACGACCATGAACCAACAACTCCTGGATGCGATCTGGACTGATGAGCACACACTCCCGATCTATGAGGATCGGTCATAGGATCTGTCATATGCCGGCGATCACAGACATTCTTCCAGCTAGGCTAAGGCTCCCCATAGTTTTCTACTGATTAATCTTAGATAAAAGCTGTGAGTCCAGGGCTGGAGAGATGGCTCAGGGGTAAGGCACTTGCCTTCAGTGCCTAAGGCCCCAGGTTCAATTCCCCAGGACCCACATAAGCCAGACCCACAAGGTGGTGGCCCCGGTGCTCACTCTCTCTCACTCTCTCTCTCTCTGCTTGAAAATGAATAAATAAAATATATATATATATATATTTAAAATATATATATATATATATATATATATATATATATATATATATATATATATATATATATATATATATATATATATATATATATATATATATATTTAAAAGCTGTGAGTCCAGTCAGTACTGGGTTCTCTCTCCAGGGAACCCCTGGGCCTCCTTTGAATGATATTTTGTGTTATGTGTTCATTTCACATTCTTTCAAGCACTGCTCAACGGGTACCTGGAAGATGGACTTGATCAGGCCTTGGGTGGTGCTGGGAGGTCTGAGGTGAGCAGGACATACCTGCTCTTTGCATGCTATGGGCACCAGCACCTGGGTGGCCATGTGCACAGCACCCTGTGCATGTGCAAGGCTTCAGGCTAAGAAAGCACCAGGGCTCCTCTCTGGCTCTCTGTGACAGGAACAAGGGAGGTGAGAAGCACGCTTCCACAGTCAGAGCCCCCCACAAACACTGGGCTGTATTGCACACTTGTAGCCCTGCCTCAGACATGCTGGGTGAGCGTGACAGCCACCCGAAGTCCCGGCACTCAGGAGCTGGGGTCAGGAGAATCCCTGGGCAAGCTGGCTAGCTAGACTGAACTGCCGAACGCCAGGTTTCAGCTACTGAGGAAGATACCTGATGCCAGCCTCCACACTCCCGCTGCTCATGTGCGTATGTACTCACACACATGCACGTCTAGACGCATAACACACACCACATACAAGTGTACAAAACTGATGAAGTACCCTGGGTCACCTCACCTGGACATGACGACTATTAGAATGTCATCCTCTCTCAACCCTCCTCAAGGCTGTCTTAGCGGAGCAACTTAACTCAGGGGAACACGGGTGCTACACTTGAGCAGGCCTGAGTGCCCAGTGCTCACAGAGGGCTTCAATCAGAGAACTGGGGCAGGCCACGCTTCTCTGCCTCTGGACTAAGCCACACTGACTGGAGGGGAGGTTTTGTCGCAGTCCATTGGGGAAGATCCTGTTCCCATGTGTGCCCTGAGATGCCACAGCAGTGAGGCATCAGGGGAGCAGGCTGTGAAAGAGCTTAGAGGGCATCCTCATGATGAGTCTAGCCCTAGACCCACATGTGAGAAACTGAGGCCCAGGAAGGGGAAGTGACAGCCCCAGTTCCAAGTGCTCTGTAGGGGCAGGCAGGCACACCCGTTTCCTAAGCAAACCCAAGTCTGGAAGACCATGATGAGGGAAACTGGAGTCACCTGCAGATTCCTGGGCATGTGCCACACCTCATCTGTATGAGGCAGGGTCAGCTGCCAGTGACAGCCATGGAAGGTGACCCTGGATGTCTGCCATTCCTCCTCCTGGGGTTCCATATCAGCTTGTTCTGGAGAAACCAGCAGGAGCCATGGGGTCCTGTATTACGGGATGCAGTGGCAATCATGGAGCTGGCTCTGGGGATTCTTTGTGTTAGTGTGAGGATGGTGGCTGCTGTCTACCTTATCACTGGGACAGGATGGAGACACAAGCCCTGCGGAGAACATTTCCTTAGGGTCACAGGAGCTCTCTACCAAGGTCATGGATCCATTCTCACTCATGGTCATGGCAGGATTTTGGCCAACGGGAGATTCAGAGGCAGGAGCCTGCCAGTGTTATGACTTTCCTCCAAACTAGCTCACTGTCCTAACCTCCTGACTTCCTGCTTTGAAAGAATCCTCCTGGTGGGACTGGGAAGAGGGCTCAGTGGTTAAAATCCCTAGTTTGCAAAGCCTGCCAACCTGACTTCAATTCCCCCAACACTCATGCAAAGCCAGTGTGCAGCAACAAGACTCTGTGTCACCGAAAGTAAAGCACCAACATCTCCTCTGACCCCCATAGATACACCATGGAATGTGTGTGTCCATACAGACACACACAATAAACAAATACATGAGTATAACATTACAAGAATCTTGTTAGAGTATTTGCATATGTGATATTTAAGCACCTTTCCTTTCATTTTTTGCATGTGTGTGCACAGTTGTGTATCCATGCTTGTGTGTGCATGCTTGTGTATGTGTGTTCATGATTATATGTGTGTGTTCATGCCTGTGTGTGTGCATGCTTGTATGTATGTGTGCTGGTACATGTGTACATGTGTGCACATATGTGGAGGCAGAGGTCAATGTGAGCATCTTTTTCAGTTGCTGGCGACCTCATTCACCTTGTATCCGGTGACAGGATCTCTCAAAGAACTGAGAGCTCACTGATCTGTTAGTGTAGGGAGCCAGCAAGCTCTGGGGATCCCGTGTCAGCCTCCCCAGCCCTAGGATTACACGTGCACGCCTCCACGCCCAGCACTTCGTATGAGCTCTAGGGATCTGAACTCATGTCCTCACAAATGCAAGGCAAGCACTTTACCTACAGGGCCATCTCTGCAGACTCTTAAAGCACCTTTTAAGAAGCCTTTGAGAGAACAGGAGGAAATCTACAGAAGCATGCAGATCAGATTCCCCAGGAAGCACGGACTCACTCGCATGGCCAGCGCTGGCCTCCAGGGGAGGGGCTTACCCTGCAGGGTCTTCAGGTGATGCAGCAGCTGCTCCTCGTGGTCTTGCAGGAGCCTCCCAGTGCATTGCTCATACACCTGCACGAGGCGGCCGACGCTGGTGCCTGTCACGTAAACGCTCTCCACCACTGTCTCCACTAGAGTCCTCTGTGGCAAGGAGAAGAAACAGGGGCAGCAAAAACATCCCAGATGGAGCAATGAGGGCCAACTCTGCGCTCTGACTACCCCTCCACCCTGACCCTATCTCCCACCTACTCCGGCCTGGACTGGCCAGGGCTTGGCAGAACGGGCATGGCCACTTTGAGCTGTGCTCTGAGCATCTCATTTCCTCAGGGCAGGGACAGCCTGGCTGTATAACCTTGTTCTGCCCACTAAGATGGAAGGTTTGGGAAGTCTAATGGGTGGGGGAGGCATTCCCTTTCTGCACATTAAAACAAAACCCTGAGAGGTGGAAGACTTTGCCATGCCTCTCGTCCTGTCTAGAATGTAGACCTGATGTCTGGAGAGGCCAAGCCATTTTGAGGCTAAAAAAATTAATAGCAAAAATGATGGAATAGGAAGAAAAGGCCTAGTCCTTGGTCACATCAGAGACAGGGTGCTGGCCTGGAACCACCTCTGTCCACATTTCC
>PVHP010037611.1:0-17321 GCA_004024765.1 Zapus hudsonius
CCCCAATTAGATCATTTTCATGATTTTTAAAAGATTGTTTTATAGACATTAACATATAGAATTTTGTTACTTTTGGAGTTTTCCCCTTAAAGATGCTGTAAGGCAACTGTTACTGTGTGCATCTGACCTGCTTGTTGGTATTGAGAGCCTGGCCTTGAGGGAAGAATTAGCAAATCAGGAAATGCAGTCAAGTAGACTCAATGACACAGCCTTGTGATTTCTTTGAGCACCTTTCTGAAGCCTTTATTTCCCTTGGGTATTCAGCAACATGAATCAACCAAATTTTCCTTTTGCTTCTTCGAGTTTGCAATAGCTCTCTGTCATTTACAGTGGAAAGAGATCTGTGGGTTATCAATAATATCCCCACAAGGCAAAAGTGAATAAGGAAAATAAGAGAAAACGGAGAGACAACTTTGTGACAGAGGCAGAGACCAAAAAACCAACAATTAAATTCAGGAGTAGCAAGCTCCTTTGAACCTGAAAACAAAGAGGGACTGTGTGTTATCTTGCATGCCTGTTATTCAAGGACAAGTGAGGCTTCAGAGAGAAATGACCTCATTGTAGAATGAAATAGAGAAGATAATGAAAGAGGAAAATATCTAAAATCAAAACAAAGGCTTTACCCTTCTATTTGCGAATCCTAATGATGGATGACCGATAGTTTAACATAATTGTATAAAGACTATGCAATTTATTTTTTTTGTTGTTGAACATGTAGAAATTGCCATTCAAGAATTAGAATAAGATTAAGGATTGTCCCTGGGCTTCAAGACACCCAGGTGGTTCAGAGAGTAAAGAAACAGTTCAAGATTGCATGCACATTGAGATAGCGATGGAAATATAGACAGATATAAGATTTGTGGGGGTCATAAGTTATTTTATTTATTTATGTATTTTTCAATTGTAGGTAAAATAAAAATTAAAGCTAACTGGCTAAATTGAATATTTTTTTAATTAAAAACACCTTTTGTGGGAGATACATTCAACTACTCCTAGACCCAGAATACTCAACTATGCAGATGTAGATGATATAGATATAGATATATACATACACACACATGAAGTTTTATGACTTCATATGGGTGCCTTTAACTACTCTGCAATCTCTCTACAACCCCCTAAACATATTTATTTAGTTCAAAGAACTCAGACTTTACAGGCAGCTTGAAAGGACAATGCAGTCAGTGCTCTAATATTCCACATATCTACTTCTTTCTATTATTTATACTTTACATGAACTTCCCACAATTGTAAAGCAATACTTTATGTAATGTCTTTCTGTTGCAGCACCCTACACAGAAAGCTACACTGCATGCAAGGGCCATGACACCTTAGATTACTTTAATGATGATAATGTTTGGAACTCTAGATGTAGCTGAGCTTGGTCTTTACTTCCAAAACTCTTCCTTTTACTTCTCATGTGCTGAGATTGCATACATACTTGCATCACCACACTGGTATGGTCTTAATTCAGTCTTTCATTGCATGAAATCCTCAAAGAAGTTTTTAGGGTAGGATGGAGTCCTAAAGGGCAACCTCATCCTATAAATACAAGCATGAGGATTAACAATAGCTTCAGCTACTCTTAGGTAAAAGAGACTTACCAAAACCATCAGAGGAACCAGCAGTTTCCCTCATTACCATTGAATGTGTGAGAAGACATGATGAATCTTTGCCCTGATAGCAAATATGGCAAAATGATTATTTTGGATAAAATAAAGTTTATTGCCATGTGAAGAGCTAGGAAGAGAGGAGCATTAACTGGGCATCTTATATTCCAAATTTATTTAGGCCCTCTCTTTTCTCCAAATTGTTGATATAGGTGCAGGGCAATTATGATACTAACTTTTCAATACTTTATCAGCATTGAAAGAGAAGTTCCTAAATCAGCTTTTATCAAGGCCTTCTTGGATATGTCCATTTCAAAATTAAACACAGTTCAATCTATAGGAAAACAATGTTTTACAAGAAGTAACACAAATATAAGTATAAAAGTTCATGGGAGACACAATACAACTTTATATTTTGTCAGTGGATGTAAGAACTTCAGAATGTAATTAGAACTCAGAAAAAAAATGTTAAAACTCAGAGGAAAATATTTCTCTAGTTTATAGATGAAAAATGTAATAAAAAGTGAACAGTTTCCCAAGATCACATGATTTTTAACCTTTTATATATGGTGACTTTTAAGGTATGATTTAGATGTACAAAAATACACACAGGTTAAGTATATAGATTGAATTTATAAACTAAAAATTTACATATTAAAAACTAGGGCACTCGATATGTATAATGTTTCCAACAGTACAGAAATGTATCTTAAACTCTTCCCCCCAACCACCATCTTTTTTATTCCTCACTCCTGTTCCACAGCCAGACCTGGCTAACAGCTGTCTCTATACATTAATTTACTAGAATGTAAAATACATAATACCAGTATTGCATGTTCATATTTCTCTGTCTGCTCCTGGTTTTGTAATGAGTATACTTGGTAGATGTTACCTCCTGACTGAAACATTCCTTCCTCACCAGGTAATGAAACTCAAGAGAAGCTACAAGATTCAGAGGCTCACAAAATTTACAAGACTCAAGAGGATCCTCACAAAGGTTATATTTGCATTAAATGATTTGTGGGGAGAGGGGACTGTTCTTGGTTAACAACCTGGAAGTTACACAAGAATCTCCAACGGTGCGGCTTTTCTGAGTCATCACCCATGGAGAGGCTTTCTAGTAAGTCAGCTGCCCAAGTCACCTGTACACCTTTAAGTAACCAAACTCCTCACCCCTGCCCCTGTATGGACCCTCAATAAACTCACCAAGCTGGACATGCTTGGACATGTTTCTCTGGTCTGTTGTTTCCCTCTAATTAGAGTGTTTAGAAATTGACTTCTGACGAAGCACAAATCTCTCATTTTCATAAAGAAATATCCCATTGTATGGATAGTTCATGATGTAGTTATACTTTTGGTAGACATTTGGATTGTTTTATGTTATGTATATTTGGAGGAAACACCACTAAAAACATTTATATAAGATTTCTCTGTAGACATAGACATTTATTTCCATGAGTAGAATTGATATTGAATTGCATGGCAAGTTTAACATAACTTTAAAATAAACTGATGATGTTGTCTCTAGTGCTCATATTATTTTATATTCCAACAACAATGAGAAGCAGTAGCAATTTTTGCACATCCTTCCAACACTAGGGATGTTGAGTAGTTTCAATTTCTGTTTTGCTAAAAGGAAGTGGTATTTCACTGTGATTTTAATTTGATTATGCATGATAGCCAAAAATATTTAACACATTTTATATGCCTGTTGCTTACCATCTGTAGTGGATAGAATATATATTCATTATTCTTAATATGTATGCACTGTGTAATTTATATACTGATTCTTTATCACATGACATGTTTTGTGAAATTTTTTACATTACTGCTCCTGTCTGTTTTAGTTCTTGAAAGAGTCAGTGAAAGATTGATACTTTTCCCTTAAATGTTTGATTAAATTCATCTGGATCTGGAATGTTCCCTCAGGGAAGGATTTTTAAAACATATTATTTCATACATCTTATTTTAAACAGTTTTATTGAGATACATTTTACTTATGAAACCCATCCGTTTCAAGTGTACAATTTAATAATTTTGGCTAACTTTACTAAGTTGTGTGGCCACATTCCCATAAATCAGTTTTAGAACATTTCTGTACCTTTAATGAGATCCCTTATGCCTTTTTTCTAGTTAATTCCCATTTCTACCACCTGCCAGAGGCAACAGTAGGAAGACTCATCATCATAAAATAAATTGGAGACATAAACCTTTTTCAAATTTTCTGTTTCTTTCTGAGTCAATTTTAGTAAATTGGGACTTTGGATTAATTTGCTCATTTTCTTTTGTTATCCATTTTTTGGACATAAGATTGTTGATTCTAGTTCCTAGTTTTTTAAATGTGTCTAGTATCTACAGTAATGATCTCTCTTTATATTAAAATCTTTCTTCTCTCTTTTTTTTCATCAGGCTAAATAGTTAATTTTACTGAAGTTTTCAAGGAGCAGTCCTTGGTATTATTGATTTTTCTCTTGCTCTTTTTCTATTTCATTGAGTTATGTTCTTTGGTCCTCTTTTCTTTATACTTTTTTTATTTTTCTAGGTTTAATGCACAGTTAGTATCACTTAATTTAATGTTTTTCTAATGGAAGGATTTTTAAGCTGTCATTCTCTCCTTAGGACTTGTGCTAGTTACATTCCATACATTTTGAGAGGCTGCTTTTGACGTCTCTCACTTACATAATGTTTATCTTTCATTTTCCTTCATTTATTTTGCTTGAGTGGCACAGGTTGTTAAGGATTGTGATTTTTAATTTTCAAGTCTTTGGGTGGATACCAGGTATCATTTTCATATTGATTTTTATTTTATTTCCATTTTCTCTAAATGAGTTCTGTAATTTAAAAATGGACTGAGACTTGTTTTAAGGAACAATACATGGTCTGTTTTGATTAATGTTGTTGTATCTTCAAATTCATTGATCATGTCTTTTGCACTGAGTAACTGCTGTAACATACACGCTTTGGATTTCAAATATTGCATATCCTATATTATATATTTCATCTCTAGGCATTTCATTTGGCTCTTTTAAAAATACTTTTCAATTATCTCATCATTATGTTTGTTTTTTTTCAAACTGTTCTACCTTTCCATATTTTTGTATTAGTTTTGTATTGCTTTGTCACAAGTAATTAAAGATTTAGTAGCTTGAAACAACTGCCACTTAACTCAGTTCCGTATGTTAGAAGTGTGTACAGGTCCTTCTGGCTTCTCTCCTTTAACTCACACAAGGCTGAAAATCAAGGTGTCAACTAAGCTGAGCTCTTATCCACAGGCTCTAGGAAAGAACCCTCTTCAGCTTTCTGTAATGTTGGCTCCCTACAGAGATGGGGAGGATGCCCTTGTCTTCTTCCTGACTACCTTCCTTGAAACAGTTGTTGCCAAGGGCCACTCTGAGATCTTTGCTTATTTCCTAATCTCTTACACCAGAGGAAAGCCTCCTCTGTGAAATCCCCTCACACCCTAAATCTTTTTCTCACTTACAAACAGCCATACAAACATCTTTGCATTTTAAGGACTCTCACTGGATACTCCATTTTTACTGATTATTGACCTTCATCATCACATCTTCATGTAATGTCAGGCATCATACAGATAATGCCAGTGTTCTGTCTACCTTGATATTTTATTGTATTTATGTGATGATTCCAAAATCTGTTCTTATTAACTAGGTTCCCTCCCTCAGTCTGGTACATTGTCTTATAATATTTTTTGAGTCTATGAAGTAGTAATGCAGCACAGTAGAGTGGCTGCTACATATTACTGTCATCTTTAAAAAGTGATGAACTTGGGCCTGGGGATGTAGATAGGTTGGCAGAGTGTTTAGATACATATTACTGTCATCTTTAAAAAGTGATGAACTTGGGCCTGGGGATGTAGGTAGGTTGGCAGAGTGTTTAGAACAGCCATTTATCTTGAAGCATATCTGAAGCCATGAGTTTGATTCTCAGCACTGCATCATGCAGACGAGACTGCAGACCTCCTCATGTAGCTACTGGCAGCTAATGGTTGCTTGGAGAGGGGTCATGTTCGCTGGTGGCAATCCACCTTCCACCATGGTCACGCAAGCAACCCTAATTTAACTCAATGAGTTTACATAAGGGGAGTAAAGAAGCTGGGGATTTTGGGGGAAGAATAAGGGTGTTAATGGGAGGAGGAAAAGAAGGATAAGAGAGTCATTGAGAAGATCAAAAGATGCCACGCACTTGTATAAAATTGTTAGAAAAATAATTATTAAAAAAACATTAAAAATAGGCAAAACCCCCTATATCTATAGCACCTCAGTTGACTAGGTTGAAAGACATAAAGGTAATTTGGAAGGACACACTGTGGAGTTGTGAAAGCAGAGCTCAGTAAATGTTAACATGTATAACCAGAAAGGAAAACATGGCTTTGGTTCACTTCAGGAAAGTGTTACGTTTGAACTAGATCAAAGCCAGTGTTGAACAGCTTTAGTAGTGATAGGTAGTGACCAAAAATTAAAACAGGACCTGGTATACACAAAGTCCTAACAAGGATCAACCATTCATTCAGGGCATGGTGAGACATATTCACCACCAAATGTGAATTTAGAAGAGTCTTCCCTACACCTGTGCAGACCATATAGCTGTGTGTAGGTGTGTATGTGATCCTATGAGTCATGGTAGGTACTGTGAATATGCTTCTCCCAGGAGGAATCATTGTGGATGCACCTGCTGAGATGGTAGCTGGGCACGTAGGCATCCAATAACACGCAGGGTTCTGGACTGATTCTCATAGTAAGTAACCACACTACTTTAGGATTACTCATAGTTTCAAACAGGTAAACTATACATCCTGCATAGCACACACAACTCTATTCTATTGCTACATTTTTATCATAAATTTAATAAATTCTAGTTGCAAGACCATTATAAAATTCATCAGATTCATTTGTTTTTTGAGATAAGGTTTCACTGCGTAGCCCTAACTGACCTGGAACTCACTACGTGGACAATGTAGTGATCCTCCCACCTCTGCCTCACAAGTTCAGTGGTTCAATATCTATTGTTCTATAGAAAAGCAACAGAGTATAGTAATTTAAATGCATAAGAGCAAATAGGTATGGGTGAGAATTTAGTCAAAGATGCCAAGGTATCTCAGAGATAGACTTCCTGTGTGAAAGTCTGAGTTGCACTTGCAAGCTGTTTAACTAGGCAAAATTTTAAACAATCCCTTGTCTGATTTTTTTGTCTGAAAAGTCAAGATGATAATAATATATATCTTGTGCATATTTGGGATTAAAGGAATCTTGACTTTACTATGAAGAATTCATAAATCACCATGCACTAATCATCAGAACAGTACCTGAGTCATAGTGGGTGCTAGGTTAGGGTTCGTCATGATATTTACTTCCTGTGCAAAATTAGGATGACGAGTGACCACTCTACAGTTTCCATGCAGAGATTGGATAAGGCACTGTATAAGTGCTACCAATTTCAATACCTGATACATAGTACATGTAAAAAGTCAGAATAAACCTTGGAAGTTGGTCAGCTGATTCAAGAAATGCAGTGTTTGGGCAACAGGTACAAGTGTCTCCATTGCCTTCAGAATGCAAGTGTCATGTAATCTGATGCATTTTTTCTCCCTTGCTTCCCTCTCACCTACTCTCCCCTCTTCTCCTTGTCTATTCTTCCTCTTCTCTCCTTTAATTTTTCTTTTAAATACATGGCATTTCTATGTTGACCAGAAAGGCACTAAAATCACAATCCTCCATCCTCAGTGTCCTGAGTAGCTGGAATCAGACATACACCTGCGTGCCTGAATTCTGGAATGATTCATAATATAAAGGAAACTGTACTTCTTCAAGTTTATTTATAGTTTTAAATAGGTAAAATATCACTACATACAAAAGACACAACTCTATTCTTTTGCTACATTTCTTATCATGAGATAAACATAATAAATTGTATTTTAGGTTATTTTACAAAACCATCAGTTATACTTAGAACTTCCTAAGCATTCATTACATTACCTGTCTAAACTAGTCATTTGGATCTTGATATTATATTCTGAATGTCTGTATTCATATGGACAGTTAACTTTAATTTTACTGCACTCTATATTACAAAATTCTAAACACTCTATTTCATTCTCACAGGAATCTAATAATTGTGTACTTATCTTCGAGCTGTAACCATTTAAATTAGTGTTTTCAATGATGAGAGACTCAACTCAAAGGAGATTTTCAAACAGCTAAGTGTGGTGGTTCATGTCTATAAACTCAGCACTTGGCACACCAGCCCTAGTTATACAATCCTCAAAAACGAGAGAGAGAGAGAGAGAGAGAGAGAGAGAGAGAGAGAGAGAGAGAGAGAGAGAGAGAGAAAGAGAGAGAGAGAGAGGCCTGGATGGAGCATCTCAGATGGCATAAGGAGGACTTTACCTTTCCTTTTCCTTCATTTCTTGGCTCCAATTCCCTATGTGTGTTGATTTCATTCCCTGGCACATTTTCTTCATGATGTAAAAATGACAACTTCCAGAAGTCCCAGTTATTCAGAAGTAAGCAGTGAAGAACATGTCTGCCTTCTTTATGTCTCATTACATTATACATCAAGTCCTCATTCAATCACAATCTCATCAGCCTCACTTCAGGAAGGAAGATCTCTGTTCAGGGACTCCTGGTCATGTGCGTCTATCTGTGATTAGGCAGGGGAAGCATTAGAAAGGACTGAACGAGATGCTTTCCCAAAGGAATGGTTTATCACGGCATGAAAGGAGTGAAGGGGCATTCCATCCTGTATTAATTTAAGGGTTTTAGGCGTAGGATGAGCTGTAAGAGCATGTAGACACTAGGGAAGAATGCATTCTAGTTAGCGTGTCCAGGTCACTTTGTATTCTGTTTCATAACTATGGAAGGAACACATTTTAAAATCAATGTTAGTAGAAACTTTGTATGGAAAAATCAGGAATTGGAACCATATTTTTTAAAAATATATTTATTTATTTAGGAAGGAGAGACAGCAAGAGAGCATGAGAAAGAAAGTATAGGTGTACCAGTGTTTCCTGCCATTATACAGACACATGCGCTAATTTGTGCATCTAGTTTTACATGGGTACTGAGGAATCAAATGCCGGGCTATCAGGCTTTGCAAGCGAGCACCCTTAACTGCTGAGTCCTATCTCCAGTCTGGAAGGAAGCCACTTTTAAATGCAAACAAGTATGCTGCATGGAAAAGCTCAGCATTTCCTAAAGAACCAGTTTTCTAGGACCGTTTTCCCCAAAGTGGTTTGATGTTCCCACCCAAAGACCTGGGCAAAAACCATGCACCACAGCAAGTCAGACAACCCAGGAAAGGTCAATGGAGACAAGAGAGCAACAACATCCAACACAACCCAAAGCAGAAATCCAGAGACACTTACGATCCCAACAATAAACCAGATTTAAAACTTACCCTCCATGACTCAGGGGACTGAGCAGAAGAGGGGGCAGAAAGAATGTAAGAGCCATGGTGAGGGAGAATATCCAGAGACATTACCCCACTCAGCAAAAATACACAAAGGGGGAAGAAAAAAAAAACTAGCTACCTCGGGTGCAGTTCATAACCCCTTATCCTATGGACAGACCCAGTATGCACACCAAGGAGGAAGCCCAGTGGGTAGGGGGCAGAGAGGAGGAAAATGGGGGCACCTTCAGAAGATTTGTTCATAAAATATATGTACTTATTCATAATAAAGATGTTTTAAAAAATTTGTGCACCAAGATGAGAAATGTGAAAGGTAATTGGTATCTGGGAAGAAAGAAAACTAGGCAAAGAGGTCTTCTTCGTCTTCAAGTCAGACCCTGCTTCTAGCTTCAGTCACTGAATCTGGAGGGGTCCACAGACCCAAGAATCAAGGTGTGTGAACTGAGCATATCTGACAAAGAATCCAAGAACATCTTCTGACTGGGATCACGAGAAGTTACAGGCATCAATATAACACAGAAGGCCACCTACAGGAACAAGAAAAAAACTAAGCAATACCACTCACCTCTCTGGTCCTCCTTCCCCAGTCAAAAAGAGCCATGAAAATAATACCATATACCAAATGTAACTATCTTGAGGAGCAAGTTGACCTGTACTGCAACCAGGAAGCATTTGAAAATTAGAGGGTTTTCATAGCGTTTATTAATCACATACAGTGTTCAACATGAACAACAATATATTTATGTAATAATGACACTTTTAACAACAGCATGCATTTGACTGCAAGTAACAGAAATCTCAACTAAAATCTAAGCAATAAGATTTTATGACTTACACAATTTTTATGTAAATTATGGAACACTGGTTTGACTTTACCTAGAGGCTCCTGGGTCTTCTATGTGTGGCAGTTAATAAGTGGGCTACAATCATCCTGAGTGTCATCTACATGCAATCCTACCAGAAGGAAAAGCTTAAGAAATTTCCACTAAACCTTTGCTTTTGTCATTGCATTGTACTTCTAAAACAAAACAATACACAAGGAAAGAATCCGGGATTATCAAGAAGGACCAATTTTCACAATCCTTCCAAGGCTCTGTGCTGTTTATTTGTGCAAAACAGGCTTTCTGCCCAATATGGAAACCAATGATCTATTATAATCCTGAGTGTAAAAGCTAAACATCAAAGAAAATTGTGACAAGGAATGGAATATTATTTTGTCTCCAAAGAGACCCCATTCAATAATGTAATGTAAATATGACACCACATTTTAAAAATATACAGCTGGGAATATTGTTTGAGTGTTTACCTAGCTTTTACAAAGCCCTGGGTTTAATTACCAACATCAGATCAAATTGGGTGTGGGGGCTCACATCTGTAATCCCAGAATTTGGGAGGAAGAAAAATCAAGGTCATTCTGGATTACATAATGAGGTCACCCTGTGGGACTTGTACCATGTGACCTTGCCACCAATAAGAAATCTGAAAAGAAAACAGGAAAAGTTAAAAAAGAAAAATTAAGTTAAGGCTGTATACCTATATGAAGAATGAACTTGTACTAATAATCAGAGTGCATTTGCATAATAAGTATTGGTTAAGGAAAACACACTTGCACATTCAAATTGTTTTGAAATAAATACAAAATTAACTAAAAATGTAAACACATATTTCTACAGAATATGATGGGTAGTGGGAAATAAAGTAAATAAAACAAAGATTATTAAGAAAACAAAACAGTAAGAACAGTTAGGATTGAGCCTTTTATCTTTAGTTAGATATTTTTGTAAACCCATAAGTGAGGAGAGATGAATGGATGGACAGAACCAGGCCTGTGAACACATTTTAAAATATATGACCTCATGGCTAGGAGATGGCTCAGTGGATAAAGCAGTCTCTGTGTGAGCGGGAACACCTGAGTTAGGACCCCCATCTCATTAAAGACGGAGGTTGTGTTGCTTGCCAGTGTGACCCCAGAGAATGTAGAATGAGAAGAGAGGCAAAACAGGAGAATCACTTACCCAAAGCTTTTGTGCAGTGAGCCTGGGGAGTGTGGCAACCACAATGAGCAATGAGAGACCCTTCAACAAGGAAGCAAAAGTGAGGACCAATACCTGAAAATGTGCTTTTATCTCCACATGTGGACCTGCACTCCCATGAACATATACACATCACACACACACACACACACACACACACACACACACACACACACACACACAAAGTATGATCTCTGTGTCCCACACTAGATTCTACTCCTCCAATTCAACCTAAACTGAAAACAATAACTGGCCCAGTTTCATGTGAACATGTCTTCCAGAGAGATTTTCAGTTAATATTCTTTTTTCCCCTTTCTTTAACTTTTTTACGGACATTTTATACATACATACAGAAAATTCTTGAAATAAATAATTCTTAAGTTTCAAATTTTGTACCATCTTTGTAGCATAATGAAATCTTAGTCCACATGACTCCATTCCATGAGTCATTGTTTGCCCCACTGTATCTAATATATATTTTTTCCAGCGTGTATCATATATATTTTATTCTTAAAAACAAAACAAACCATACTGTGTCAACCTGGAAGGGCTCAATTCTCCACTATGGTTACATGGATAAAGTTCATGTGATACCAGGGATCCAAAGTACCTGGGGAATTTGCAAGCTCAGCATCACTTTCCAGTTTCTCTGGTAACAGATTTCATATTCTCTGTAGTTCAGGGGTGTGTGTTGCTGGCTGGTAAAAGCTCTGTCCTTCTGACGTCTTTCAGGCAGCCCATGGCAAAGTCCTCAGTGATTGTTCCAAGAATGAGCCCTGCATTCCAGAAAGACTAGTCAACACTTTCATGGAAGTTGATTACAAAGTTAGACTGTTTTGGGATGACAAATTTTTTTTTTCCCTTTGGGAAGAAAATTATTTCAAAACTCACTAATTATCCTTTAAATTCTAGAAGCTGTGTAGAGTGACTAGGAGGGCATCAATTTATTTCCCAGTGTTCCTGTTCCTCCCACTGTAGTTTCTGCTCACTGTTGAATAAAGGCAGTGCAGAATGACAGAACTGGGCTTGATTCTTTCAACACATGAGTGCTTCTTAGGCACAGAACATCACTAGAAGCATTGTTCCACATTGTGCCGGTTAACAGATAAATAATACCCAGCTCTTACCCTCAAGGATCTTGCAACTTGGCAAGGGAAATCAGACATGCACACAAATGGCTGCCATACAAGGGAGATAATGATGGTTGACAGATGTTTGGGGAAAATGTACAGTGCAAAGAATGGGGCAGCTTTCAACAGTCAGCCAAGAGACGGACATGGAGCAACATGGGGTGTGAAAAGAGAAAGGCAGAGGCAGGAGGACCAAAGATGGAGACACCTGGCATGACTTCTTACTCACCTCTCCACAGACTGTTGACTATCAAGTTCGTAAACAATAGTCTGAAATCAAAAATCAAAGGCAGCCTCGGCCCAAAGTACCAGCTAGAATCCTCCACACATTCCTGGTCATTCATTTGCTCTTTCCTTCCAATTTAAAGGATGTCCCTTTCACTAGGTAATTCATTCAGCTTCAAGAAACAGAAAGGAAATACTACGTAACTGGAAAAGTCCAAAAACAGTCCTTCAAGCATGCCTGAATGCCAGGAGTTTGCATGTAGCAATGAAGCCTATCTGCTGTCTGTCAGTAGCCCTGTCTCTGTCTGTTTCTCTTTGCCTCTCTCCCTCTTCCTTCCCTCATTTCTTTTCTCTAATCCCCTCTGTCTCTCTACCTCTCTACCTCCTTCCTTGCCTTCTTCACTTTCTCATTCCCCTATACCTCTGTCTCTACTTCCCTGCTGGCCTCTAGACCATCAGCTTTCTCTAACTCTTACTCTGGCATTAAAAACATATCCATGCCCTGTGGAAGCTTCTAGAAGCACATAGGACAGAGTATATTCTTGCAGCTGTAGGACTGACAGGAAACAGCCAAGGCACCTTGGTATAAAGTCACACAAAGTGTGCTTTAGTGTAGTAGGGCACCAAGTCTGAGTGTGAATGATTTCATACTGTAGGGAAGGATAGATTTGCATATGAATCACAGTATCATTTTGTGGAAGATGCCATAAAATACCTTGTTCTTATAAAACCAGAGTGTGTAGCTATTTTCCAAAGAGAAACATAAAGCCTGTTGAACTCTGAGTCCTATTTTTATCTGATTCCTAGAATGTTATTTCCAGAGGACAGTGGTAGTCTGTGTCTCCATCTTGGTGGCCTCAGCAAGTAGAGGGATTAGCTCTGCTGGGCTCTAGTTGAGCTTTATACCCACCCTTGTCCTCAGCACATCGCCAGCAGTATTGGATGATTTGATTAAATATAACTAGAGGATAGAACAAGGGTCACTTCTCAAACCAAAAGCACTGGCATAGGCAGGGACATATCTCAAAAGAAATGGATGAATTGTCTCCACAGGAGGGAACCATAGATGTTCAGAAAGAAAAGCAAACACCAAACAAAAACAACAATGTCCTGGTAATTTGGTAATGGTGTTTGGAGATCCTTCTGCAACAGAAAACCCTGGCCTAAAAAGAGCTCCATGGCAGAGGCATGTGGCCTATTTTAACAGAGGGTTTCAGAGTGAAAAGTCAACTTGGAAAGCATCCAATTCAATCTCATCATTTTCCAGATGGGAAAACTAAAACCCAGACAAAAGAACAGAAATGCCAAGGTCACACAGGTAGTTCGAGGCAGGGGCAACATAATAGTATTATATATAGTATTATATAAATAGTATTATATAAATAGAATTATATAAATAGTATTATATAGTATTTGCAAGCATGCTTTGCCATCATCAAGGACAAAACGTACAGTCTTGTGTGGGATTTTTTTTTCTCCACCCTCAAATCTGTATGATATGGTTTTGCTGCACTCCAACAGAAAGCCACAATAACAGTTAAAGTCCCGGGGAAACGTAATGTTTCCCAATAAATCAGCTAGGGACACTTGTTGCTTTAATGGGCCAAGTTTCAGCAGGGTTACCCTTGATACAATACTTTCAAATTTCAGAGCAGCTTGCCTTAGTTCCCCAAATTCCCAGCAGACAAAGAGGAAAAGGCATTCTTTACCAAGGGAGAGACTTTTGTGGCTGTTTCTTCCTCCTTTCCCCCCACCTCTTCTTTCCTTCTGTTTCCTAACCATAAAACCTGTCACCAGCCCAAAACATTTTTGGAACTAGGTAGGAGGGAGCCCCACACCTGTCAGAGCTCCAGAGGAGAGTGCATGCTGCAGAGTCCTCCTTTCCCTAGCGACTGAGGGGAGAGGAGCAAGTCTGAGGTTTCCGCACAGCTGCTGAGGACCTCGGTCAGTTTGGCCAGGTCTGGCCCTAGTAACCCCTCAGAGCCAAGGGTGCAAAAGCCTTCCCTGACGTCGCCTTCTTCCCGGTTTCAGCTTTCCCAACTAGCAGATGCCTGGCCCTGGAAAGGTCTGAAGTCACGAAGTCTGAAGTCTCTTCTGTTTGCTCAGTAAAAACTAGCCCAGAGGGCCAGAAGCTGGTCCACTGACTTGGTGGTCTCGAGACTGACGTTCTGCCAGCGCTGAAAGCCAAAGGCTCCGACCGCCCAGCAGACAAGCCCGCTTCAAGCCCAGCCAACGTCCCCCGGTCCCAGAACCGCCCGTGGCAGTGGGTGTCCGTGGTCAGGCAAGGTAGGGCCAAGAGCTCACCCTCCCCAGCGACCTGAAATCCCTGGATTCCCAGGGGACCACGAAACTCCCTTCGCGAGACAACCTCCCCCTCCCCAGCCGCCCACCCATTCCCCCCCTTTACCTCCGCACGCAGCCCCTCCCTGCGTGATGATGCAAACCAGTGGGGCGGGCGGGCGCTGGGAAGGGTGGGGAGAGGAGAGCGAGCGAGGGAGGGAGGGAGAGAGAGAGTGGGAGGAGGAGAGGGAGCCCAACGACCATTTAAAGCGATAGCAATCCCTGCCCTCACCCCAGAGCCGGGCTGCGGGAGAGCCGGAGCCGCCAGCCTGGGAGCGCGAGCTCTGCGCGCCCGCCGCGAACCGGAGCGCGAGGTGTCCAGGCTGGCCGGCGCCTGGGGACCCCTCACCATCTCCGGCAGCTCCTCCTCGGGCTCCCCCATCCTCGGGGCCGGCAGAAGTCCCCGGGGCTTCCCCCGGGACCCCGGGAGTCCGGCGCGGTCCCCTCCGGGGCCGCCGCCCCCGCCTCCGCAGCCGCCCCGAGCAGCATGGTCCAGCTGCGGCGGCTGCTCCGCGTCCTCACTTTCATGAAGTTCCCCTGCTGCGTGCTGGAGGTGCTGCTGTGCGCGCTGGCGGCGGCGGCGCGCGGCCAGGAGATGTACGCCCCGCACTCGATCCGGATCGAGGGGGACGTCACCCTCGGGGGGCTGTTCCCGGTGCACGCCAAGGGTCCCAGCGGAGTGCCTTGCGGCGACATCAAGAGGGAGAACGGGATCCACAGGCTGGAAGCGATGCTTTACGCCCTGGACCAGATCAACGGCGATCCCAACCTGCTGCCCAACGTGACGCTGGGCGCGCGGATCCTGGACACTTGTTCCAGGGATACTTACGCGCTCGAGCAGTCGCTCACTTTCGTCCAGGGGCTCATCCAGAGAGACACCTCCGACGTGCGCTGCACCAACGGCGAACCCCCGGTTTTCGTCAAGCCGGAGAAAGTAGTTGGAGTGATTGGGGCTTCTGGGAGTTCGGTCTCCATCATGGTAGCCAACATCCTGAGGCTTTTCCAGGTAGGGGGCTGCTCCCTCTGGGGCGGAGCGCCAGGCTCCCAGCGCTCGAACCTTTCAAAGCTGGTTAGGACTCCGCAGGGTGCGGGGTCAGATCAGCCTCCTGGTGTTTCTATCCTGGAGATCCTGCCTAAGGAATTCCTCCCACCCCACCCAACGTGGTATCTTCCCTGCTTAGTTTTTTTGTTTTTTTCTTCCCCTCTTCCTTGCCTCCCTTGTCCACGCTCTGCTCCAGCCGACCCGAGTCCCTGGATTTATGGCTCCATTTACGAGAAGCAATCTGCGGAAAAAACAAGGCGATGATTTAAATTGGGTTTGCATTAGAGTGAAATATGGTTTGAAAACGGGTTTGTAAGAGTGCCAGGTTCCCAGGAAAGCGGGCTAGGCACATGGAATACGAAAAACAAGAAGGTGCTTAGCGGGTATTTCCCAACTCCCCAGCTTCTCAGCCCATAGCCATCCGGGGAAACCTCTACTCCTTTGGGCAATTTAGAGACGACCTAAAGAGCCAGTTCTCCGGATGAGGGCTCCTGCTTTAACCTCATCGCACATCTGCTTGGGGTTGAGTCTCCGACCTGTAGCCTGTCCCTATCAGAGCCAAGGGGACCCTCCCCAATGGGGAAATCCTGCCTGCAAATGTGACACCCTCGCCTGGTTGCTTTTCCTCCTTGTAATTTCCTGCATCACCTAAATTGCATTTGCAGTCTGACCACTGTCAGGAGCTGGATGACCAGCTTTCTGCTGCCACTTCAGACCTTAGCTGGAGATGAGCTCATGCTAACTGCGAAACAAAATCGCTGCCACTGCCTCCTCCCTCCCTAACGCAGACTCGACCCCCTCCCCCAATAGCAGAGCTAGGAGGAGGGTGAGCTTTGCCTTGGCTAGAAGGCAGCCTGGGTCAGCTGAGGGCGCCAAGAAGGGCTTCACTGGGTCTCCTGTCCTGGGATCCAGAGGGCAATGACAAAAAATGGGAGGGAGGTGGGTTAACCGCAATGATTCAGCCTGAGGTCCCCGCAGCTGCCCCATGGCTTCTGAGCTGCACTGAGGAGCAATGGAGGGCTTTGCGGATCAGAAACTGAGTTTCAGGTGTTCCTGATGTGTGCTTACATCCCTTTCCCCTTGCTTTGGTCTTCTCCCCCACCTTAACCTCGGCTTCTTTTCTCCCTCTTCCACACTCCCGAGTTCTTGTTCATCTTGGTTTGGAGATGACTTGACTATGCTCTAACTGCCATATCCTAGCCAAAACCAAAGACTCCCTTCCCCACACTGTGCTGTCAACATCTGAAGACCATGTCAAGTGCTCTCACTAATGGTGTCAGTTTCAGGAGGGTGCCTTGTGCACTTCAGGGCATCACTATGTCTCCTCAAAGGAAGCAAAGTTTGTGTTCAAGCCTCAGGGATGGTTTATTGCGGCACCCAGAGATCCTTGTGCCTGGTAGCATATGGGCACCTCCTAGTGAGACCACATGGAGACTCTTGATGTTGTCAAGTCCAAAGTGTTTTGAGAGTAGACTTCACTCTGGGTTGCATGCATTCTGGAAGAGCCTAGGTGGCC